>PVJH01048723.1:0-10659 GCA_004026705.1 Nesogale talazaci
GGCCGTGGCAGGCTTGCTCCCTGCTGGACAGGGGAGAAACCTGCTCCCAGAGAGGTGGGGAATGGGCAGGGGTCAGACCCAGAGTGACCTCATCCCACCCACCCCCAGGATACCCCTCCACCTGTTCTTCATGTTCAGGGCTACACATCTATGGACCTTCAAGACCCGTCCAGACTTGTCTACCAAACCCTAGAGTCAGCGATCCTCAAACTTTTAAAACAGGGGGTCCCTCAGACCATCGGAGGGTCAGACTATAGTTAAAAAAAAAAAAAGCTATGAACAAATTTACTGTGGGCCTGGGATGAGTTGACTGCTAAGCAGGACTAGCAGTGTAGCAAGAACATCCAGTGGGCCGCATGTGGCTCGAGGGTCATAGTTTGAGGACCCCTGCTTGGTAGACTCCCGACGGTAACTGCTCCCCCTCTTCACTCTAAGGGCCTGGGTTTTGATGTTCTCACTCAGTAAAATGCTCTGCACACTGAGCTCTGGGCCAGGCAGTGGGAGAGCAGCTGGGGGCCAGAGTCCAGTGGGAAAGCCAACACAGACACAGATGGGGTAAGCACATATGGTGAGTGGACAGGTGGGACGTTGGAAGGAGGAAGGCTGGATGGACAGTGACACAGGGAAGGGGTCGGAGAGAACATCCCGGGAGGTCAGGAGGGGCAGAGTCACTCAGGCTTTGTAGAGAGGACTCTAGGACAATAGGTCAGGTCCCGGGGTCAGAGGGGGCAAAGCAAGCTTGACTCTGACTCCAGGGGTTGTGCTGGACACAGGAAGGAGTGGAGGTGTGTGGGGATGGGGTAGGGATGCAGGTCCTCTCTTCAAGGAGCTGGGGCAACTGCCAGGCCTTGCCGCGTCAGGGTGGGACATTGCCAGACCGATGTTTCAGCACGCTCCCTCCAGGAGAGCCTGGAAGCTTCATCCCCACCACTGTGTGATGGAAAGGCCGTGTGGGCACTCAAAAGGATGGCAGTTTGTTTTCTCACAGGTCCAGAGTCTCACAGTGCACAGGAGATGATCGCCATGCCGATGCAGTGGCCCTGGGCATTGCTGGGCCAAGAGATGGGGCTTGAGCACCATCTGCCTTTTCCTCAGAAGTGATTAGGTTGAGGACCCACCCGAGTCTGGGATAGGCCCATTAGCACAAAGACTGAACAACCGATATTCTCATGTTGCAAATTGAGGACGGTAGTCAAGAGTCTACCCTCTGGGAGGCGTGCATGATGACGGACACCTGGCAGTCAGGACCGCCAAGCTTGCAGGGCAAGGATGAGCCTGGCTGAGTCAGTCTTTGTTCATCTGGGCTGGAGCACGGGTCTCAGTGCTTTGTCTCAGAAGTTAGGCATTAAGGTCATTCGGCAGTTATGCAACAAGGTCATTTGGCAGTCATGCCACAATGTAATCAACTTCCTTTGTGTGTGTGTGTGGGGGGGGGACAATATGCAGATATTCACATGACAACCCAGCCGTAGGGAACTGACTCCCACTCCTGCTGATAGTGAGGTGTGGGTAGCTTTCTAAAGCAGGGTGCATTGCTCACCATCGTGGGGGCCTCTCTCCTCCCCTTGCCGCTCACTGGGCTTGACATGAGAGGGAAATTTCTGCCATGCTCGTCCTCTGCAGTGTGGGGGTGATGAAGATTGAATTCCTCTCATGGGGGCTAGGGGTTGTTACTGTGTTGGAATCCGAATATGTCAATCTGTGGATGGAACCCCTGGGGCAACATGGAAGCATAGATAATGAAGCACCACGGTTCTCAACCTGGGGGCCGTGACCCATTGGGGATCCCAGGACCCTTTCACAGGGGTCCCCTGACTCATCACAGAAGCAAAATGACAATGATTAAAGTAGCAACAAAAATGATTGTATGGTTGGGGGGTTACCACACATCTGAGGAACCGTATGACAGGGCCACGGCATCAGGAAGGCTGAGTACCACGGATGAAGCATGTGGCCACTCATTGAAAGGTCAGCAGTTTGAACCACCCCCAGAGGTGCTTGGAAAGAAAGGGTGGGGCCGCTCTGCACACATGAGATCACTCTTAGTGAGGACTGGCACTCTGGTCTAGCCCTGAGGGCATCCCACCCGGGAACAGGGCTCTTGGTGAGGTGAAGGAGGCCTCTTCAGGGGAGGGGAACCCTCCCCCTCCTCACATCTGAAGTGGTGGGAGCAGCTAAGACTCACGGAGAAGGACCCATGAACGGGGAGGGTGAGAGCCGAGGGGAGGTTACCAAGGAACCGGAAGCTGAGAAGAGCGTCTTCTCTTCCGACGAGATCCCACAGGGAGTGTGGGCCTTGCACCAGAGTCAGGGGCATGGGGTTCAATGGGAGTTTGCAACCCCCTGGACTGTGAGAAAAGACATCTCTTGTCTGTAAAGGCCACGGCCAGGAAGGACTCAGGCAGGAGGCTGTCTCTGGGTGCCTGGGGGCAGCGGGGGGTGGAAGGGGTGCTCCCAGGGAGAGGGACCGAGTCACAGAGGACATGTGACATCCACCATGGGGACAGAAGAATCCAGAGACCAGGGCAACCCAGAGCTCAAATGCTTGAAGGTCCAGGTGTGTCTGCTGAGTTCCTTAACGAAGCAGAAGTAAAGACAGCTGTAGCTGTGTGAGTCTGGGTGGACCAAAGAACCAAATCCATCGACACTCATCTGGGTATAAGAAAGAGATTCATATATAAGAGCAATCGTATGTTGAGAAGGCATCCCAACCCAGTCCAGATCAAGCCCATCAGTCCGATATTAGCCCATAGGTCTGATACCAACCTACAAAGTCCTCTTCAGATTCTCAAAACACATGCAGTGACGTCGCATGCAGGACGATCACAGGCCAGTGGGTGGAAAGTCCTGTGGATCTGTTAGATTCCTCGGGAAGAAGAATTCATGCCACCAAAGCCTGCTGTGTGATCCAAGTAAGTTTTTTTTTTTTTTTAATAAAGGACAGAAGCAGTTTCAGTTTGACGCAGGCACCCCCAGGACACATCACACCCACAGGGGACGACCTGAGGCCAGAGAAACCAAAGCACTCCGAGGAGCAGCTGGATAAGAGGGCGGTGGGCTCCTGATTCTGGCTTTTTCAGGGCACTGCGCTGGGAGACATGGTTAGTGGTACTGGTTGACCCCATTGACCCCAGATAGGGGCCCAGCCAGGTGTACTGGCTTCCTGGTCCAGGGCCTGACTTGGTGTATGCTCTCTAGCCTTCATCGGCTTTCAAGTTCCTGTAAGGGGGAGAGAAAGACCTTGGCATGTGGAGGGACAACCTGGTTTCTCTCTAGCTACCCAACAGATCCAGTGTCGGTGGGAGCATCTCAGCGCTGATGTGGGTCTCCACGTGGCTCCTTCAGCTCCAGGGCTCTGGCTGCCATCAGTGTAACTCCACGTGTCTTGTCATCAGGACTGTATCCCAGGGAGCGAGTGTGTGTCCTGTCTCCAGCTAGCTATTTAAATTTAATAAATCTAAATGACCTCTAAATGAGGTCATCAAGCTGCGACCTGATTGACAGGTTAAGCTCCACCCCTTCACTCTTAATAGTCTCAAATTGACAACAGATGACGTAACTACCACATGGAGTATGGCGGGTAGTGTTCAAGGAGATTCTGATGCCCACTTGGGTGAGTGAAACAAAGAGTTCCCTTCCAGGGGGGCCGGCCAGCTAGTGGAGGAGCCGACAGGAAGCTAAGGGCATTGTTCCCTATGTCCCCGGGTAATATTTACAATGAAACACTGAAGGAGCAGGGCAGGATGAGGCAAGGGAGGAGCCGCCTGTGGGGTATGGGAGATGCAATGTCAGTGTGGCCAGTAGGAAGGTGCTGTTGACCAGAGCCTGGACAGAGGTAGTGGCCAGCGCAGAGGTATGTGTGGAGGGCGGGGTCAGCAGGTCAAGTGGACAGAGATGAGGGCAGGGAGAGTTAGGAAACCCTCTGCTCCTGTTAGCCCCCACCAAGTCCACCCAGGGTGACTACAGACACAGCCCACTAAAACACTGTCCCCAGATGGCAATCAGCTGCAGGTCGGTCCATTTTCAACTGATGGAGGCATCTTCAGCTGGTTATCTGAAGTAGAACACCAGGCCTTTCTTCCTAGTCTCTCTGGAAGCTTGGCTGAAATCCATGCAGCCTCGTATAACAAGCCTCTGCTGACCAGAGCGGAGGTATGAAACCTGGGTTTTCCACAAGCAGAGAGGCGTTTGCCCCAGACACACCCCTGCCTGCCTTTGGCGTGGATGCTGAGGGCACAGGGGAGTGCCCGTCCTGCTTTGAGCAAAGAGGGGCTGTAGTCTTCCGTCTTAAAAGGACCGCTGCAGCTCTGCCTTGGGGCCGGATAGAGGCGGGGCTGGAATAGGCGTGGGAAGGCTAGCTGGGCAACTTCTGCAATAATCCATCTCAAAGCCAGAAAGAGGCTGGGGTCAGGAGAGGGGTGAAAGGGTTGCCGGCGAGGGGCTCAGTTCTGCAGAGGGGACCCCAGTGAGTTAGGGATGGGGTGAGACAGGAGACAAGGCTGTCTCCAGAGCCTTGGGGCCGAGCCCAAGGAGCGCTGAGCCATGAGTCCTCCTGGTGGAAGCGAAACAGACGGAGAGTGGGTTAAGGACCCTTCGAGACTTCATCCTTTAAATGTGTTTGCAGTGATGCCTCTCATACGATTTGTTTTCCTTTCGTTCCCCGTAAAAATGGAAACAAACGATGAGCTTGTGATCCTCTGCCAGGGAACAGAAATGCTTCTTATGAAGATACTAGACTGAAACTTCTTTGGCGTCCCAGGGCGAGGGGTGGGGGTGGGAGGGGTGAGGAAGATAATCCGTTCCATTGTGCTCCCCCTAGGCCACTTGTGTGTCACCAGACAACGCTGGACTGGGCAGGCCAGGAGTGGCCACACCTCCCACCTAGACATCACCCGAGAAAGCCCAGTCCCTAGCAGGGGGGTGGGGGGAAGTGCAATCTAACAGAGGGTGTTTGTGGCAGGCCAGACTATGCCAGCCTGTTCTCACCGCCTATCCTCTCTGTACCACGGGCATCACTGTGTGAACACTAGCCGGGCCACCTCTGCCACTAAGCTTGGGGGGCCAGACAGGGCCATTTGATGGCCAGCAATGGAGCTGACCGAAGCCAAGTCAGTAGGGCTGGGCAGGGAGGGGAGATGCAGGGGGTGCAGGTTGAAAGAGTGCTGGCTAGGCCACAGGATATAGCAGAGAGTGAGAGGACCAGGCTCTGAGTGTGGACAGGACCACTGCCCTTCTGAGCGTCTCAGCCAACTGGCCAGACCAGTGTCTTCACAAGGGCCCACAGCTACAGGTCACAGTCTCCTTTGTCCCCTCTGTGGGCTGAGGAGCCCCGGTGGCGGCATGGCCGTGAGTTGGACTGCCCTCCATCAGGGCATCAGCTGGAAACCAAAGGAGAAAGGCGGGGCTGTCTTCTCCCATGGACAGTGACCGTCTCAGAAACCCACAGGGCAGTTCTGCCTGGTCCTGTGCAGTCGCTCTGAGGCCGTGTCCACTCGCTAGGGACTGGCCCCATCTCTCTCGACTCTGCACGAGAGGTGCAGGTTCTGCAGGCTCAGGTCGCTGATCTCAGGACTGCTGTCGGCTGGGGCCCTGGTGACGCTGTGCACAAGAGAATGAGACCACCATGGCCTCACTGATCTCATCCCAGAGCCCCTCATCGCGGCCCTGGGGCCACTCCCGCTCATCCGGGGCCTTTCTCTTTCTCGGCACCACTGGAGTTTTCTGAGCAGGATGCCCTTCTCCCAGCAGGGCTGGCCTCTCCTGACAACAGGTTCCATAAAGAAACCAAACCAAACACCACATCACTGCCCCTGAGTGTCCATGCTGCCTCTTAGCAAGACCCTGTGGCCCTGAATTGGGGAAGTTGGACTTGCTGACCCACAGAATAAGAGCTGAGTGCCCTTGGACTGAGGCTTACTGGGGTGGGTGCCCCCTGGGCACTGACTGCGGGGAGTTGGGTTTACTAATCCAGGGAGCTTAAGCCGAATGTCTCCGGGTTGAGGCTTACCACAGAGTGGTACGCCCTTTGGGCATTTATCAGCAGGCTTGACAGAACTTTGTAACTTGTCCTGAAATGGCTCAACCCTGAGCACGGCTCACCGGCACAGCTTGGGGGCTTCCTTAATGAACCCTTTGATCGTGAATTGTGTCTGTGAGTTCTGGGCTGCCATGTGCAATGTGTATTAGAACTGAGAGAGGGAAATTGGAGCACACTAATTAAGTCAACACACAGCCCGGAAGGCAGAGCTGGGAGGTGGCCCCCCACTGGTCTGTGTGGGCTCAAGAGGTTTAGCTGTATCTTCACCCTCTCAAGAACTAACGAATGCCTCCTCCTCAGAGCCCCTGCCAGTGCACACCTGTCTCAGAGAGGGAGTGGTGCCCGCTGGGGGTAAGATGGACATACTGGCAAAGCCAGGCTGTGGGGAGGGCACACGATGGCCGCTGCCCTGGGGTGTCCAGGGCTGGAAGTGAACAGTGAGGGCTGAACTGCCACACAGAGAGCGGTTACAGGAAGAGACATTGTTCTCATGACTCCGGAATGCACATACATGCACACAGGCACTCTAACACACTCACAAATGCACGCATCACATGTATAGACAAAGACCTATACATGCACACACTCACATACATGCACAATGCACACGTGTGCTCATGTGTGCGTGCACACCCATGCTCATATATTCTAATACACAAATGCATGCTCTGCACATGCACATGCGTGCACATGTAGACATACATGCACAGCGCATGCACTCACGTGTACTTTGAAATATACACATGCACACACTCATGTTCACACTGTACTACACACCAATGCATGCAGCAGACACATAGATACATTCTCACACTCACACACACATGCAAACCTATGCATACACACAGATGCATATGCATGCACACACTTCCACACACAGACCCATACACACACCCTTGCATGCTCACACACTAACACATTCTCACATGTTTGCATGCAGGCACATCCACATGCGCACACTCTCATACACTCACATGCGTGTGTGCAATGTACAAATGCACACGTATATACAGGCGCATGCTCCACACCCCGGAGGGGCGCTTCACGTCACTGTAGACAAGATTGGCATTTTGAAATGAACAGGCTGCAGTCTTAATAACAAAACTGGGATTGCAATATTGGGAATGCCTGGGAAGTTCTGCAGCCAGCCTGCAGTGTCTGCAGGGAAAGCAGCTGGCCAGCGAGAGACGCAGGCTCCCAAGAACCGAGGGGGGGAAACAAAGGCAGAAAAGAACCTTTTCCTCTCACCCCTCCAGCGGTGGGCCAGTGCAGGCCAGCTCCCCCCAGGACCCTCACCCCCTGTATCCGCCCGGGCAGTGTCCCTCTCTCTACCCCACCCACGGAGGAAGCCGCCGCGACTCTGAACTTGAATGCAACCGAAACTGTGTTGTTCTCATCTTGTGCAGTCTGCAGGGAACCCAAAAGCTATTTGGGGCAAGCCCCTTTCCTTCGGTTACAATGGGGCACTGGGAGGAGCTGGGTCTCTGGCTCCCATCCCCGTCTCTTCCCTATGTGAGCCATGTCCAAAACTCTGAACCCACTGCCAGGAGTGGATTCTGACCCATAGGGAGGCGACAGGAGAGGCTGGAGCTGCCCTGTGAGCTTCTGAGATGGTCACTGTGGACAGATGTAGACAACCTCGTCTCTCTGCCAGGAGCCGGCTGGAGGTCTCCAACTACTGCCCTTTCCGTTCGTAGCCCAGTCTGTGACCTCTATGCCACCAGGGCCGGCCCAGACAAATGAGGACATCCCCCCCACCCTCACGCTGACCCCCAGTGAGCAGGCATGATGAGCAGAGGGGAGCCCCCTCCCCTTAACAATCTCCTTATCAGAGGCGGTGCACTCGACTGTCACTCTCGTCAGCCCCCTTTAGCTGCTCCCCCTCCCCACAGGCTGCTCTCAGCCGGTCATCGGTCATCGTCAGGAACCAGATCCCCAGGTCTTTCTTCCTCCGCGCCTCTGAGCACTTAACTACTGTGCCACCAAGAGCTTCTTCAGCCCGCTGGACACGTGCGGGATGATCTTCAGAAACAGCCTCGGGAGTCTGGTTCTCACCCCATGGGAAATTGGACCTGCTGCACTAGAAATGGGAGGCCAGCTCCCGGGGAACAGAGGCTCTCCACTTCCCAAAGAGGCAACCGGCCACCCCTGTCCACCCTCATCCATGAAGCGGGGACCAGTCTCCCTTGAGTCCTATCAGAGGAGGGTGGTCCTCACTCCGTGGACCTGGGAACTAGATCTTCTGAGGGGCCCCTGGCTGGACTGGAACCCCCCAACTGTTGATTTGTACCATTCGGGGACTGCAAATGAGGGATGTTTGTGTGTGTATGTGAGAGAGAGAGAGAGAGACCTACTTTGTGTTCAGTTCCTCCTAGATGCTTCCACGCCCTGCCCAAGGAGACCCAGGTGGATAAGCACCAACCCCTTAAGGAGAGATGCTGGGGACTAAACCTGTGACACTGCTCCCCCCCCCACCCCCACCACCATCCCAGCCTCAGATGCTCAGAGGATGGACTGTACACTCGGCCTCTGGAACCGTCCCTCCCCCACACCCCGCCCCAGTGAATGGGAAACGCAGACATTTCCTCCCATTGACTCTCCTTCCCCATTCACAGATCCTCCAGGCCATGAATCAGTCTCTCTCTCTCTCTCTCTCTCTCTCTCTCCAACACGTCTCCAATTTCACCATTACCTCACTAAGCAATGTGGCAGCATCCCCAAGCCTCAGGATGCACCTTCCTGGGGCACAGAGGAGGTGCCACAGGGGAAGGAGGGCCCAAAGGGAACCGGAACCATACCCTCCTCCCAGCCCACCTCAGAGAGGTGACCTTGGGACCCCGAGTGTCACTCATCTGCCCTCCCCAAGCCTCCTCCAGTGGCACAAGGTGCTGTGGGACACACCAGACACAGGAGAGGGCCAGGCTGTGCGGAGAATCCAGGGCCCTGTGTCCCCAGCCTCAACGCCACGGGACCTTCTCAAATTGCGATCTCTCCTGACACTGACCCCTGCGTGGGCCTGGGAGGGTGATGCAAAGGGGTGACCTTACCTATAAGTTCACTCCTCAGGGTTCCAGAGTTTCTGCAGCCACGGAGGTTGGGGAAACACCTTCCCACCCACCCCCATCCCCACTTTTACCCCCTCCTAGAAATGACTACCCTGAGACGGCCTTCAGAATTTACAGCCCAAATGCCCCGCTGGAGTCTTCTTTAAACCCAGCCACCCTTCAGTGTCATGAGTGGTGACATCTCGAGTATCGCCATCTTGCCAAGCTTCTCTGAAGGGGTCACGGCACAGCTGAAAGGTGGACGGAAGCTAGGGGGCTGTGAGCTTCTGCCCTGCAGGAGAGTCATTCAGGAAGGGAAGGATACACACCTTGAATGTCCCCCAGGTCCTTGAGTTGGATGCTGAGGAACTCTTGAATGGACGTATCTTTTTACTGTGTGTATTTTCAGCATGATCACAGTTTTTCCAAAGACCATGCCCTGTGTGAGGGCACCTTGTCCCGTGTGGAGACAAGTTGGACCCCCAGTGGGTGGGCTGCTGTCCGAAGGATAATGACGATGATGAGTGCCCCGTGCCGTGCTCTGTGTGGTACACACCAGACACACATGTGCTCCTCCCATCTCCAGAACCCTGCTCGGAGGGAGACACCATGGACCACCCATCCTCCAGAGGAAGGAACTGAGGAAGACCCAGTGAGGGAGGTGACCTCCCCAGGGTCATACGGCTCCAGGTGGGGGTGTCAGGATTCAAATGCAGCCCCTGGGCATGCCCTCTTGACCTCCAGCTGGCCAGTGGAGGAAGCATAAGGGGGGTGGCATCCGGCCCAGGGGAAGGACAGGTGAGTAGGACTTCTCTGCGCTCCCCTCCCCAGTCCACACTTGGCCGGGTGGGGCAGCTGCTTGCTGTGTCTGGGAGGTTCAGCGCACACCTGTGCTGGACACACACACAACTGCCCACCCGTGTCAGGCACACGCAGACTAAAGGCAGGACCCCGGCCTTGGACTGGGGGTGATCCTTGGGCCATTGGAAAATCTGTCTAGGATGGGCCAGGCCCTGTCGCAAATAATCGTGCCTCCATCGCCGTGATGGCTCTGTGGTTTGGCACAGTTCCTGGACAGGCCATTCCCCAAGCCAAAGGCTACTGCCCCAGACTCTCATCCGGCTCATCATGGGGTTTCTAAGGCTGTCTAAATCTCTGTGGAAGCAGACAGCACATCTTCCCCCCACAGAGCCGCTGATGGGCCTGAACCACCCACCTCGTGGCCAGCAGTCCTGTGCCAGTCAGACAGTACCACCAGGGTCCCAGAGCCATCCCGAGGCCCAGCCTGGAGGTCAGGGAGAGCTGGGCTCTTACCCCAACCCTGGTGCTGTGTGCCCTGGGTCTCGACATCCAAAGCTGCCCTCCAAAGGACCTTCCTATCTCGGGTGTATGCATATAATCCCTTGTGATTTAGGAAAGACATTTATGAAGCAACTATATTATGTCAGACTCTGGTGCTTCCGCTCCTTCCCCCACTCCATCCCACCCCCCTCAACCATTCCACCCTGTGAAGCCAAATGGAATCACCCCACCTTCCAGAGAGAACGACTCAGACGCCTGCTGGGATTCAAACCCAGG
>PVJH01048724.1:0-10667 GCA_004026705.1 Nesogale talazaci
GGCACAACTTTCCAAAAACAACTAGATGATTAGAACAGGCAGGGATTCGGGCACCGGGTGCAGAGAACAAAAGAAAATTGCCAGTTTGCATCTTGCCCTGGGCAGGGAATCGGACATAATCACTCCAGAAGAATCTGTTGAGGTGCCTTTCTTTCAGCTGCACAATTTGAACTGAACATTTGCAAAGGTAAAACAAGGACAGTCTAGACACTCAAACTTGCTTTGTTTGAGAAAAAGAATTTTTAAAGAGGACACACAGAGGATAAATCCACAAACCAAACTTAAAAGTCTCTTCTGACCAGTGGCTGCTCTCAACTTTCATGCTACCTTACCTGAAGTAAAGGAAGAAATGTCTGAGCCAAGTATTAAAAAAAAAAATCTTAAAAGAACAGGTTATGATAGTTTTCTGAATTTTCCAGCCAGAGTAAGGCCACATAATATCAAACACTCAGAAGCAATGTAGAAAATCTGGTCCAGGTTGACAGCCAATATTAATGAAGGCTATTCATGATAATTGTTCAATACCTACTTTGAATATTTGAAATTTACTAAAATATAAGCACTCAGTAATTCATCAACTCTGTGCTAAACATACCCAAAAATCTCACAATACAATTGGATGGGAGAGTCCACTGAACACTTCAGCTGTCAAACTAAAGTGTCATTCATTTAAATACATCCATTCGGTGCTTATCACAATAATAGAGTCCCTGGAGAGTGCAAATAGTTACTATTTAGCTTGAATCCCAACCAAAATGTTAGAGGATTAGTTCACCCAGAGGTGCCTGGCAAGAAAAGCCTGGTTCTCAACCTGTGGGTCAAGACCCCATTAGAAGTCGAACCCCTTTCACAGGGGTCACCTGATTCATAACAGTAGCAAAATAACAGTTATGAAGTAGCAATGAAAATAATTTTATTGTAGTGATGCCCCCCCCCAAAAAAAAAAAGAAAATAATTTTATGGTTGGAAGGAGTCACCACATGAGGCACTGTATTAAAGGACCGTGGCATTAGGAAGGTTGAGAACCACTGGTAATGATCTACTTATTTTTATTCTTATTTAGTTCTTTTATCGGGGGCTCTGACATCTCATATGACAATCCATACATTCATCCAGTGTGTCAAGAACATTGCACATATGCCGCCATCATCATTTTCAAAGCATGCTCTTCCCACTTGAGTCCCTGCTATCAGTTTCCCATTTAGTGACAGACTTGAACATCCTTAGGAGCTCGGTACCATTTGGACTCGCACGGTGTTGTCCTGTAGTTAAAAGCAGTGCTATTACCCAATGATAAATAAGCAGTTTGCCCCTGTGATTTAGTGGGCTGCACATTGAACTGCTAGCCACAAGATCAGCAGTTCAAACTCACCAATTGCTCTGCAGGAGAAAGATGAGGCTATCTACTCAGGTAAAAATTTTAAATCACAGGAACCCAAAGGAACAATTCTACTCTATAGTATAGCATCAGGGTCTATTAGGTGGCAGTGAGGTCTCATTCCGGTGCCTTCAGAGTGCGGTCCACACAAAAGATGGCCTTCTGAGGGTATTTATTAGAGCAGTTCCATTCAAGGCAGTAAGCTCAGCTCAGAAGGTTATGGTGACCGACTTTTTAGTTCCCAAAGGGGTGATCTTGATAATAATTTCTCAAAGGAAACAGGATGATCACAGCAGCTTATTCTGAAGAAATTTTGAAGAAAAATCTAAAATTGCATTGGTGAAGTGAAGGCCAGGGAATTGGTTTCTTGAAATGCTTTCCACCACACAATGTGCCTACTCGTGCTTCAACGGTAACAAGAGCTGTCCTTTGAGACTTTTTTTCATAGAGAAATCTGACCCCATTCACCTTGTATTTTTGATCTTGCCCCCCAGGATTCTTTTTATTCCCCAAACTCAAAGAACATTGAAAAGGAATACAATTTGAGCTCTCCAGGATGCCAAATCTACTATTTTGACCAGGTATAAATTGAAGAGCAACGGGAAGACTGGCTGTTGTTGGTGTTGCTGTGTTAGAGGATGTTGCATATGGGCTCTAGCCTACAGCAGTCCTGTGCACAACAGAATGAAACTCTGCCTACCCTGCGCCATCCTTACAATTGCCCCTAAGCCTGAGCCCATTGTATGTCCTCTGCATCTGTCGAGCTCCTTGAGGCCCATCCTAATTTTTGCTGCTCCTCCCTCTACTTCACCAAACATGATGTTCTTCTCTGGGGACCGGTCTCTTCTGACAATATGTCCAAAGTCTGTATGTAAGACAGTCTCTCCATCCTTGCTCTAAGGAGCACTCTGGTTCTTCTTCTTCCAAGATTGGTTTGTTCTTAACAATCCATGGTGCTTTGAAGAGTCTTCACTAGCACCATAATTTAAATGCATCCATTCTTCTTCAGTAGCCAGCTTTCACATGCAAAAGAGGCGATTGAAAATACCTTAACTTGGGCTGAGCCCCAGTGGCGTAGTGGTTGTGCATGGGACTGCGACCCACTGGGATGGAGGTTCGATTCCAGCTCCATGGAGCAAAGGCTGGGCCTCCTACTCCCACCACCTGAGGGCAGTGATGCACCCCCCCCCCCCCAAAAAATACCTTAACTTGGGCCCGGTGCAGCTTCTTTCTCAAAGTAGCAGTCTTGCTTTTCATTGCTCTAGAGAGGTCTTGTGTAACAGAGTTTCCTAATGCAATGGAAGTGTCTTATGATGTTTTGACTGTTGCTTCCATGAGAATGGATTGTGGATCCGAGCAAGAGGGAATGAAAATATCACCTTTCGAAGTCTGTAGCTCAAATAAAGAATATGCTGAAAAATAATAGCTTCACATTATTATTAATTTTTTTGTTTATTAAAGGGTTGGAAGTAATACCTTTTTTACTTACCCTGGTATATTACTTCAGCTCATCTTTACCAGCCTAAATCTGTTTAACCAATCTCAATTGATCCTGGGTTGTTTCCCAACACACACAGGTTGAGAAGTTTTAGTTGCACTTGAAAGGGGTAGAGAATGGATATTCAAGTTATCCATCACATATCTCAAAGACCTGGAATTTGGGAAATTTTTCTAGAACACTTTAAGTTGGAAATGTAAGTAAAGGACATAAGAATAAATTTGAGGTCACATTACAAATGATGTATGCAAGACTAGAGCTAACAGAGACAGGAGTTTCAAAGAAGTATAAGCAAAGGATGCATCAAAATCTTGAAAATATCTTCAGAGGGGCAAAGCCAACCTTTTTTTTTTTTTCAATCGTTTTACTGGGAGCTCAAACAACTCTTACTACATTCCATACATACATCCATTTTATGCAAAGCACATTTGTACATTTGCTATCATCATAATCAAAACATTTTCTTTCTACTTAAGCTCTTGTTATTAGCTCCTCATTTTCCCCCTCCCTCCCCATTCTTCCCTCCCTCATGAACCCTTGATAATTTATAAGTTATTATTATTTTGTCATATTATACATTGTCCAATGTCCCCCTTCACCCACTTCCCTATTGTCCATACCCCAGGGAGGAGGTGATATGTAGATCCTTATAATCGGTTCCCCCTTTCCACTCCACCTCCCTCCACTCTCTGGCTATCACCACTCTCACCCTGGTCCTGAAGGGATTGCCTGTCCTGGATTCCCCATGTTCCCACTTTGTACCCCACCTTCCCTCCACCCTCTCAGTATTGCTACTCTCACCCTGGTCCTAAAGGGATTATCTCTCCTGGATTACCCATGCTTCCAAATCCTATCTATGCCACTGTATATCCTCTGCTCTAGCTGGATTTGTAAGGTAGAATTGGGATCATGATAGTGGGTTGGTGGGGGAAGCATTTAAGAGCTAGAGGAAGGCACTTTCATCGTTGCTACCCTGTACTCTGACTGGCTCACCAGAATTACATTCATTTTGCCACTTAATTTATTTCTGGAGCAAGGAAGCAAATTTAAGTGTGTGTGTGTGTGTGTGTGTGTGTGTGTGAAATGACCAGTGATTTTCATTTGTTTGCAAGGCTGTCTATGGCTACTAGCAAGAAAGCCATCTCAAAATTTAAGTTAGGACAGCCTTTAATACAGTAATTGATTCAACCTTTAGATTACAAACAATGTAGAAAGCATTAATATCACCATATATTAAATACCAAGCAGAAAGGAAAAGAAAAAAAGTTGTTTAAGTGAACCCCAACCATGAGAAATTATATTAAACTGAGAAGTAATTTACTACTTTGAGTCAGCAATATTGTTAAAAAAAACAATATTGTTGCTTGTAATGCTTTCGTTTACAGGAGTCTTTATAAAACATGTTCTCCTCCCATCTAAGTGCAAGTTTTTATTTTACAGTTATAAGCTAACTCATTGCATTGATAGTTATCTAAGAGCTGATGTGTTTTTCTCCTAAAATATATCCCTTTAGGATATAGTCAAATTGCAATGAACCTCACTTACCATTGTCTTTTTTTTTTTTTGGTACATTATGCAAGGTTACTCTGTAATTTGTTGATGTCATTCTATCTGTAAATGTATATATCATATTTTCAATCTCCAAAGACAAATATTTGTAAAGAAAGTGGTAATAAAGGACAATAATAATGAAAACTAGCTAAGACAATAAAAATTAATTGTTTCAGTTATAGCAGACTCAAGGAATGGAACCCCATGGTAAATCAGGGATAACCTGTAGTGAATCATATTTATGCAAAGGATGGAGCTGCTGCTTTCTGATAAGTTGCAATGTGGACTTTGACTTCTGACCTATTTTGGAGAATGATCAAATTAAGGCAGAAAAGCTGATCTTGCCAAAGACCACATAGGAAATTCTTGGCAAAATCACATGAGAAAACAAAGCTCATGAATTCCCAATGTTTTTTTTTAAAACATTGCCTTTTGTCTCTTGTTTTGGGAATGTTATTAGAATAAAAATATGTAGAGAACTCTAGAGTATTGCTTGTTTTGTCCCATGAGCAATTTATTTATTTATTTTTAATTTTTATTTTTTTCTGCCTCCCATGACCAATTTAATAGATTAATGGAAAAAGATTTACACTACAAGTCTGAGAACTAGGCACCTGTAAAAAAATTATAATGGAATATTTTAATTAACCTCTTGACCCATCACTCAGCCTCAAGAATCTTAAACTAATAGTTTTATTCGATATAGAACTCACCAAATTCTTTTCTTCCATATAATTTTGAAGCTAATCCCACACATTATACTGTTTCATTAATTGCTAAGAGATCAAACTTTTTAAAAAGCATAACCAAAATCTCATAATCATATATAAAATAAATTGACATTATGTAATAGCATCAATTATGTCAAATACAGTGTTCAGAATTTCAACAGCACAGAAGAACTGCTCCATAAGGGTTCCAAGAGTCATCTTGAAGGAAGCAGACTGTCACATCTTCCTCCAACTGAGCAGATGGTGAGTCTGAACCCCAAACAGAGCACTTAACAACCGAACCATGAAAGCTCTGCTTAAATTAAGATCCAAATTAAGTGCCCTCATGGTGATCCACTGCATGTATCCCAACCCATTGGTATTCAATCAATTCCATCAGAACAGAGTGAAACTACTCCATAGGATTTCTGAGACAGAAAATCTTTTTTGTTTGTTGTTGTTGTTTTTTTTTTGGGGGGGGGAGGGGCATCACTGCTCTCCGGTGGTGGGAGTAGGAGGCCCAGCCCCACTGCTGGAATTGAACCTCCGTCCCAGTGGGCCGCAGTCCCGCGCACAACCACTACGCCACCGGGGCTCAGCCCTGTTTTTGTTTTATAAATCATTTTATCGGGGGCGCTTACAGCTCTTGTCACACTCCATACCTCCATTACTCATGTCAGGCACATTTGTACATTTGTTGCCATCATTTTCAAAACATTTTCTTTCTATTTGAGCCCTTGCTATCAGCTCCTCGTTTTCCCCCTCCCTCCCCAAGCCCTCCCTCCCTCATGAACCCTTGATAATTTATATATTGTATATTTTTTCATGTCTTACACTGACTCTTCTGTTGTCCATCCCCCTGGGAGGAGGTTATATGTAGATCATTGTGATGAGTTCCCCCTTAGTCCACACCTCCTTACCCTTACTCTCCTGGTATCACTACTTTCAATATCCATCCTGAGGGGGTTATCTGTTCTGGGTTCCCTGTATTTCCAGCTCTTCTTTTGGAGGGGGGCATCACTGTCCTCTGGTGGTCATGGAAGCTACCCAGCCTTGGAGAGCCACTGCTGGATTTAAACCGCCAAGCCCGTGGGCTGCAGTCCCGCACTCAACCACTACGTCACCGAGGCTCAGCCCTTCAGCTCTTCTCAGTACCTGTTCACATACTGTGGTCTAACTGGATTTACAAGGTAGAATTGGGGTCATGATAATGGGGCAAGGGAAGCAATAAAAAAACAGAAGAAAGTAATATGTTTCAATGGTGCTCTACTGCACCCTGACCTGTCACAAGGTCTTCTGTTAGGAGATGTCCAATTGTCTACAAGATGGGCTTTGGGTCTCCACGCCACACTCACCATCATTCACAATGATAGGAGTTTTCGTTCTGGGTCTTTGATGCCTGATGCCTGATCCCATTGACAACTCATGATCACACAGGCTAGAGTGCTTCTTCCAGGTAGACTTTGTTGCTGCTTAGCTAGATGGCCTACTTGTTTATCTTCAAGTCTTTAAGAACTCAGGTGCTGTATCTTTTGATGCTAGGGTACCATCAGTTTTCTTCACCACATTTTCTTATGTGCCTATTTTGTCTTCGGCTATTGTGTTGGGAAGGTGGACAACATGGAATGCCGGGTTATTAGAGCAAAGTGTTCTTGCGTTTGAGAGAGTCCTCGAGTAGAGTACAATGTCCGCCTGCTACCTTAGTACTAAACCTATACATATACCTACATAGATCTATTTTCCTATTGTCACATATAAATATATTTACAATCGTACATGCCTGTATTTAGACCTCTATAAATGTCCTTTGCCTCTGAATTCTCTCCTCTATTTACTTTTACTTTTCTCTTGTCCCACTATCATGTTGGGTTTCAGTAATTTCTCTTGGTTATATTGCCCTGGATCAGTCCTAACAGGCCTCCTACACCCTCCTCGTCATCAAACTTAGATCACTTGTTCCTTAGTCCTTGGGCTTGTTAACACCCACTTCCTTTCCTCTCATCTACTCCTTTCCCGGGTTCCCTAACCCATCGGTACTGCTGTTTTCTCCTCTGGATTGTTTATCCTGCTTTTCTTATCTAAATAGACATGCAGAGACAATAATAAGCTCAAAAACAAGACAGAGCAAAACAAAGCAACAAAACAACAACAAAAAAAAGACACGCCTACAAATAATTCAAGGTACGTTTGTTGACCTTTAGGTGCTTTCTAGTCCAGTCTAATGGGATGTCACAGCCAGGGCCACATTCTATTTCTGGTATTCCCCCAGGGCCTTCATTGCTTTACTTCCCTTGTTATTCTGTTGCACGACCTTACTATTTCTCCCCAGAATGGTGAAATCAGATCAGGTGTAATTCTCTCACTGTCTCCAGTGTTGTCCCCTATAACACTATGGGTCTGTGAGGGATGTCTAGTCTTGTAGTGGGGTCAGCCCTATGATCCTTTCTGTGCATTGGCTGCTTTGAACAAGAATGTAATCCTCGGAGCTTGGTTGTCCAGGATGTGCTCCACTTTTTCTCCCTCTCACTTTGTTTACTCCTGTGTCCTCTGATCAGACATGTCCCTTTCTCTGAGCTGTAGCTTCAGGGCTGTCCTCTGAAGTGGATTCTTCTGGGGGGAGTGGGGCTGTCCATGTATTTGGGATTTGGGCCAGCCCTGCCATCATCATTTTCTTTTTTTTTTTGTTTTATTTGGGGGCATCACTGCCCTTTGGTGGTGGGAGTATGAGGCCCAGCCTTTGCTCCTGTGGAACCACTGCTGGAATTGAACCTCCAGCCCAGTAGGCCACAGTCCTGTGCACAACCCCTATGCCACAGGGCTCAGCGCGCCATCATCATTTTCAAAACATTTTCTTCCACAAGTGCCCTTGGTATCAGCTCCTCTTTTTCCCTTCCCCCTGCCACTCTCCCACTCTTGTGAACCATTCATATATTATAAATTTTTATTTTTACAGAAGGAGACAACCTCTTTCTCCCAGGGAATGACTAGGTTGAACCACCAATCTTTCAGTTAGTAGCCCAATACTTAACCCACTGCATTACCAGGATTTCCACAGTTTAGAACAGGTCTAACAGATATAACAAGAAAGAAATGTCTCTTAGATATTTTTCAATTTATAGGCTTTCCTTTCATGTCTTCTTTTTTTCTTTATAATTTATTTCTCAAACCAGGTTATTGGTCCTATAAGTGTAGATCAGATTTTGCTGATTGCAACTCTGTGGTATTCTTAGTTTGCTCTTCAATCCTCTGCATTTAAATTGGTAACTGATTAGAACAAATTCAGATATTTATGACTATGGGGTTTTAACTTAACCTCTCTGATTTATGTGTATTACCTTCCCACCAAGTTAAGAATCCCGTTTCTCAATCATATCAAGAATGACAGAATTAGAATATCAGTGTCTGACAATAAGCTTGTAACAGTCTCAGAATAGCAATACCAAGTCTTATCACCATGATAATTTAAATGTTTTGTTTTCCCTCTTTGTAGGTCTCTTTTGGCCTAGGATATTGTAATATTGTAGGGTTTTTTTTGGGGGGGGTGGGGCATCACTGCTCTCCAGTGGTGGGAGTAGGAGGCCCGGCCCCACTGCTGGAATTGAACCTCCGTCCCAGTGGGCCACAGTCCCACGCACAACCACTACGCCACCGGGGCTCAGCCCAATATTGTAGGTTTTTGTTTTTGTTTTTGTTTTTTGGGGGGGCATCACTGCTCTCTGGTAGCGGGAGTAGGAGACCCAGCCCCACTGCTGGAATTGAACCTCCGTCCCAGTGGGCCGCAGTCCTGCACACAACCACTACGTCACCGGGGCTCAGCCCAAATTATAGGTGTTTTTGTGCCAACGTGACTCCTGTAGGAAAATATGGGTGGAGTTTAGCCTGTCAATCAGGTTGTAGCTTGATGACCTCCTTTGGAGGTGCCACGAAGATAAATGGCTTTCTGAGGATTCTCTCTATCTCGCTCGCTCGCTCTCTGGCCTTCCACTTTCCCAAACATGATGTCCTTCTTCAGGAACTTTTCTCTCCTGAGAATATGTCCAACGTATGCAACAAAAAGTCTTGCTGTCCTGGACTCTAAGAAGCACACTAGCCTTACTTCTTCCAAAACAGGTTTCTTTGTCCTTTTAGCAGTCCATTGCACTATCAATATTTTTCTCCAGCACCACAATTAAAATGCATGGACTCTTCTTCAGTCTTCCTTATTCGTTGTTCAACTTTTCCTTTATCTTCACCCATCACAGGCAAGCTAATATCTGTATGCTAATGAAGTCTATCTATGAAGTATTACAGTAAGTACTGCATAGTCAATGAAACTTTCATAAAGTTTCAACAACAGCAGTCATGACTATCGCTGTTACAACTTTTAGTACAGAAGCCCCCTTCTCAGCCAGTTTTGTCTTTCATTTGTCTTCCAATTAAGATGCCTTTAAGTTCCGGCAGTGATTTTTCCAGTTCATCAACATTTTCATCAAAGTCTCCTTTGGATGATAGAAATCTAGCCATCAAGAAGACTAGTGGTTATATTAAGTGTCATCCTCACAGAAGCATCCTGAATTAGAATGTGTCTTTTAAACTACTAGGTGTTTGAACTACGAGATGTCTTTTTCTTTTACTGCCTGAATCCCCTTCCCGAGTGACTAACTACTTAACATGCTCAGCTGCTAATTGAAGTTTCAAGTCCACCTAATAGAGCTTGGAAGAAAGGCCTGGAGATCCACTTCTATAAAATAAGCAACTGAAAATTCTCCAAAACAGTTCTGCTTTGACACACATGCGTGCCCTCAGAGCTGGAATAGGGGTACCCAGGTAGGGCTAAAAATAAGAGTGCAATCTGTGGTCTGGGTCACATCCAAGGTCGGCAGTACCCTGGACACAGCAGATTGGCAGGAAAAGCATACCGGAGGAAGCCGAGGCATATGCCTGCTCGAGAGTCGGCTGTGCCGTGGGCCATTCTCCTTGGAGAGCGCCCTGGTACTGTTGCCATGGTGATCGTGGCTGCGCCGTGTTATGAGCTATCCACCAACAGTAAGAGCAGCTGCACAGGGAAGACGCTGTTCAGCAGACCGGGCAGTTTCTGCTCCACACGGACAGCTGCTACTGGTTAAAAAAGAAAAAGAGCGGGCTGAGCCCCGGTGGCGTAGTGGTTGTGAGCGGGACTGCGGCCCACTGGGACGGAGGTTCAATTCCAGCAGTGGGGCTGGGGCTGGGCAGTGGGGCTGGGCCTCCTACGCCACCACCGGAGAGCAGTGATGCCCCCCCCTCCAAAAAATAAATAAATAAATAAAAAGAGGGCTGAGCCCCGGTGGCGTGAGTGCTTGAGTGCAGGACTGCGGCCCGCGGGCTTGGCGATTCAAATTCAGCGACGGCTCTCAGGAGCGTCACTGGGTAGCTCCCCCCTCCACCCCCCCCCCCAAAAAAAAGAGTTCAAAGAGGAGTCGCAAACTGAAAGGTTATGCAACCCAAGATGAACCTGTCTTTTCCTTTCTCTCATAAAACTCAATGCTGGCCATGACCTGTGTAGGTTCATGTA
>PVJH01048725.1:0-10662 GCA_004026705.1 Nesogale talazaci
TTTGTTCATTCTTCTTGAAGGGCATGGCTGGAAGAACGGGGTTGGTGCAGCATCTGGACTCCTCTGACACCATCAGGGGAAAGGAGGATCGAGTTCACCATGAACCCCAAACCAGCGTGTATGAGGCAGAGATCAAACATGGCGCCCTCCTCCCACCTTCTTTACCAACAGTCCTTTTCACAGCATGCTCCACTTCTCTGTCGAGTTTCCTAATTCACTGCAATGGTCCCCTAGAACTCACAAATCATACTTACGATGTTGGGAGCGTTTAGAAACATGCATCATTTACAACGAAGGATTAGAACTGCTCTTCAATTGAGAACATGTCTTCTGTCATGCCCTTGGCAGGCTTCTCTTTGGCCATTGGCCCCTTGGGCTGGCCTCTGCCCTGATCAGACAATATTACAAGACTCTTTTTTTTTTTTTAAACGACAGAGGCTCTTTTATTCATCAGAGAGAGCAAAAATACAGAATATTTTGATCCATTTATTTTCACTAAAGAGAACATACTGTGTATTTGGGAGGAAAAACCGGTTAGTTGTCAGGAGATGCTTTTGGAGAGTGATCAATAAGTTCTTTATCGATCGTCGGATACTGATACCAGGGCCCATCACCTCTCGCCCGCATTAAGGCTCACACTTCCAGCTCCTTTAATCGTAATTCCGCTTTCTCTGCTTCAAATATCAAGGATAGCCATCGTTCTTTCATAATTCTTTTCGGGAGAGTCAAAGAAATTACGGGCAATCCATCTTGATATAGGATGCTTATAATATTCCCAGTGTTCAGGTATATAGCCTTCGGGAATCTCTGCTAATTCAGCTTCACCAACGAATCCACTGATCAGAGTTATGCCAATTGCTACTGGTATCCCAGTCAATAAAATGAAGAATTTCAGTAAAGACAAAAAAGCGCTTGTCGTAGAATCCAGAGGGCTTGATGATAAACAGTCTTTTCTCATGGCCTCCACTGTGTCGAACAGAAACTGAGGGAGTCCTCCAGCGCTCCCTCCGTACCCCCGGTGCTTCTTCTTCCAAGATTAGCACCCACCATCTCAGTCTTCGGGAAGCCGCGGGCGAGGAAGCTGCCGGACCGAGCCTACGTGGCGGCCGGACAGAAGCCCCAACGCAGCACTGAAGACCGCAGCATTTAGCTCATCGCCGCCATGGCTACTCCGGGCAAGGGGGCCTACAAGACTCTTAACAGGGCTGATAAATACCCAAAGGGCACTCCATTCTTTAAGCCTGAGTCTAAAAGTGCTCAGCTCTAGCTCTGTGCTTGAGTCCGCAAAACGAGGTTCCCTCAGCAAATCTAGTTTCCCTGATTGTGTCCGGGAGGAACCTACCCAGTTAGCAAAGCTCCTGTCGAAACACTTCATTTTCCTTGCTCTGTGAGCCGAGAACCCACGACTCTGTTTAATGCTGCTGTCCCTCTGCCGTTCTCCTGCTGCTTCTCTGGAGTCACAGCTTCCTGTCGCTTGATTGAGAAGGTCCAATGCCCAGGGATCTCAGGATCCAAAGGATACTTTAGACTCCTGGCTCTTCTTTTTAATGGTAGTGAGATTCCCCTGTCCTGCTTTTGAGATGACTTATTTTAAACCTAGTGGGAAGACAAACTTGACTAGGCCTCATGTTGGAGTTTGTAGTAGTTACCTAATCTGGTAGCAATTTGAGGATTAAGAGTGTAGAGATGGAGTCTAGGCTGTCAATCATGATATAGCCAATGAGACCTCTGTGTGGGCCTGGCCTTCCTCTAAGGATTCTGGGAATTCCTGAAATTTCCTCCTCAAAGGCCGGGGAGACTCTCTCTCTCTCTCTCTCCTCCCACTCTGTTGGAGACTTTCTGCTGACAAGACTGACTTGCTGTGAGACATCCCCCAGGAGAAGTCCCATGGATCCACCCTGATGCAGCTCTGGGTGCAGAAGACATGTGAAGACTGCCAATGCTAAGACGCTTACACTGCCACTAGATCCAAAGACTTTCTACCCATTGGCCTGTCATTGTCCTGCATTTCGCATCATTGCATGTGTTTCATGAGTCTGAAGAGAACTTTATAGGTTGGTATTGGACATATGGGCTAATATCAGACTTATAGGCTTGGACTGGACTGTGTTGGGATGCTTTCTTAATGTACAATTACCCTTTATATAAAACTCTCTCTTATCTGCATATGAGTAGATGTGGATTTGTTTGGTGTTTCTATGATTTGTTTCCCTAGTCTACCTGGACTCACACAGAGTTACACATTTTTTGTTTGTTTGTCCAGAATTATGTTTAATTTATGATAAAGTTATTTTAAAATCTTTTATAAAATTGAGATGGCATTAAAAAGAAAGGTTTCCCAATCTAATTCTCAAATGTGGCATTCCAACCAAATATAAAGACAATGCCTTCTTTGAGGGAAAAGGAGTTCCACATTTTTTAACCATCACCAACAACCTTGTTAACAGTCACTCACATTGGAACCACATAATCCGATCCGCATCTCTCACCTTCTTGTACTCAGACTTATCATGAAAAGGGGAAATGCATCAAATCCTCATGACCCTACTCAGTCTTTTGATGGCAAAGACTTTGACTAGAAGAGCCATATGAAGTAATTCATCACAATAGTCATAGAAATATACGAGGCAATAGAAATGAAGGCAAAGATGGTTATTTTGAGAAGTTGGAGCAATGGATTTTGATCTGTACACTGTAGGAGTGCAGGAAAGGAAAACAGGAGGAGGTGGCAGATTGGTAGTCGAGGGAGAAGTCTGTAATAGGTGAATAATAAGTGAATTGTGAGAAGCAAATGTCTTAGATTAAGAGATGTTTTGTTTGTCACAGTTTGAGAACAGGTCTGTTTCACTCTTTTTTTTGGGGGGGGGGCATCACTGCCCTCTGGTGGGAGGGAGGCCCAGCACTGCTCTTGGAGAGCTGCTGCTGGATGTGAACTGCCAAACCAGTGGGTCACAGTCCCGCACTCACTCACTACGCCACCAGGGCTCAGCCCCCTGTTTCACTCTTTTCTCTGGATGATGAGGGTGTCGAGTGAGGAGTGGGATGGATTATGCTTCTTCCCTCATTGAATACCCCAGGAATCTAGAGGGAAGGTGTGCGTCTGCTGCAGGTAGGTCAACACGGAAGTGTTTGAAGAGAATGAGAATGAAGAGGACTTGGGATAAAGGTAGGTCTTTATATAAAAACCATTTTAAAGAGGAGGAAGCAAGTCACTTGTTCAACATCTCATAGCTAATAAATGGAAGAACTGAGACCAGGACCACTCAGATCTCTGTACCTCGAAAACCTACAGGTTTGTGGCTGAATGCACTTGACATTTGACATTGGGGCTTGTGTGTGAGGTGGGAGGTAAAACCAAGAAGGGATTCTGGGCTTCATTTATACTGAGTCCATCCTTCAGAGGAAGCAGTCACAGAGGTGGGGAGAATCTTGAGCACCTGGGGCCTCATCCCCCACCTCACCCTTCCACACCAAATAATACACATCAAATGATTCCTGATCAGAATTCTCCCGGGCAAGTCCTGGCTAGAGGAAGAGATTATCTTCTTGCTCAGAGGTCCTTTTCTTGGTTAATCCTCTTTACGCATTTGTTTTCACTAGTATTGTAGGCGCTCACTCTGGTGACAGTGGTTGAAACAGTGGCCCCTAACCATGTAAATCTGGCAGTTCTAACCCAATTGTCCTGAGGGACTTCTGTCAACATTTACATCTTCAGAGACCACATAGGACAGTTCTTCTCTGCTGTAGAGGGTCTGAGTCAATGGACTTCGGGCTGTGGGATTGGTTCGGGTTTTTCACTGAGGACAAAAATCACTAAAAGTAGATTTCAGAAGGAGTTAGTGGTTTCAATCAGAATACTGCACAACCCCATGAAGTGATTTTTTTTTTTTTTCAGATACTGCCTTGCTTCCAATGGACGAATTATCAAGTGGACTTGTGTTTCCAAGAGGCCCAGGTGCCTGGGAACCTCCCTGCCCACGCATTTCTTGTTCAGCCAACACTCACTCATCCGTCCTTGTGCCAGGCGCAGGGGAAACAAAGGGCTAAGTTCACAGCGCCTCCAAGATGAAAGGCAGGTACACAAAGCAGTGTTCCTCACCGAACGTAAACACCGATCTTCTCCTGAAGGTTTGGCCTGGTCTAAGTTGGAATGCTACCCAAGTCGCTATTCTCCTTTTCACTGAAAAATTCGTGCACCTTAACGCACTGGATAGGACAAAATAATTTATGGTTCCTGAGTCATAGAACTTGCCTCACATTATGTAAATATTATTTATCTTTCTTTTGGCGTGCCAACAAGGGAAGGGGGGTGGGTGGGAAAATAAATCAGTGCTTAAGAAACAAAAACCGGACCTTTTACGACTTCTTGCAACTCGAATCTCTTCTTGAGGCATTAACCCGTTGGGGCCCTACTGCTTGTGAAGTGGAGCGAAGGCGGAGAGTGCCTAAGTGGATTTCCATGGCGTGTCTCGGCTTCTTTCTGCCGGAGCCATTTCTCATCGTTTCCAGACGAGCTGGAAGGAGCCTTTGCCCGAAGACTAAGGGGGGCTGGCGGGCACGGAGGACTCTGCAGAGTCCCGAGTCCCGACCCAGATGGGTGCCCCCGTTGGCCGAGCTCGGGGACGGACGGGCACCCTCTCGGTGGCGTCCCCGGCGCCCGGGCGGAGGGCTGGGGAGTTTGCAGGAATGTAGTAACTCGCAGGGAAAAGTTTGCCTGGGCGCCGGCGGCGGATTCGGTGCGGGCGGGCGCGCAGAGGAAGGAAGAGCCCGAAGGAGGCGGAGCCCGGCGGCGCTCGGGCGGGCGCTTCTCTCAACTTTAGTTTTGGCAGCGGAGGGCGAGTTTCTGTCTCAGTCGGGCACCGCCGCCGCCGGGAAGGAGACGGGGAGGAAGGAAGGAAGGAACAAGAAAAGGAAATCGGAGGGAGAGGGGGGAGGGGAAAGGCCCCGACCGGTGCGGCCGCCGAGGAGGAGCGAGAAGCCAGAAAGTTCTCGGGCGCCGCAGCGCGGGTCTCGCCGCCCCTCCCGAGGCGCCGCCGCCACAGCAGCGGAGCCGGGGCGCGGGGCGGGGGCGGAGGCGCCGGGGCGGGGGATGCGGGGCCGCGGCGCAGCCCCTCGGCCCTGAGAGCGAGCGAGAGAGCGAGCGAGAGAGCGAGGCGAGCGCCGCTCCGGACGCGCAGCGCCGCCCTCGCCGCGTCTCCAGTCTCGGCCCGTCGAGCCGGGGCGCCCGGGCGGAGCCCTCGCCCGCCTGCTCAGGGGTGCTGGTCGGCAGAGGCCGGAGCCATGGATCCCGGGCAGCAGCCGCCGCCGCCGCCGCCGGGCCCCCAGGGCCAAGGGCAGCCGCCCGCGCAGCCCCCCCAGGGGCAGGACGCGCCGGCCCGGGCCGGGCAGCCGGCGCCCCCGGGGTCCCAGGCGGCCCCCCAGGCCCCCCCCGCCGGGCACCAGATCGTGCACGTCCGGGGGGATTCCGAGACCGACCTGGAGGCGCTCTTCAACGCCGTCATGAACCCCAAGACGGCCAACGTGCCCCCGACCGTGCCCATGAGGCTCCGGAAGCTGCCGGACTCCTTCTTTAAGCCTCCGGAGCCCAAGTCGCACTCCCGACAGGTAACGCACCCCCTTCCCCGGCGGCGGGCCCCCGGTCGGGGTGGGGGTTCCGGGAACCCTGGCGAGGGGTGTGTGTGTGTGTGTGTGTGCATTGAGGACCTGGAGGCGCCCCCCCTTCCCCTTCCCCGCCGGCCGCGGGCATCGGCTCCCCACTCCCGGAGTCCGGGGCCGAGATTTGTTTTCTCCTCGGAGTTTCTGCGGTTGCCGCCGCGGGGGGTGCGCTTTTCCCCCTTCTTCCTTTCTTTCTTTCTTCCCGGGGTTCTCAGGAGGTTGGCGGGAGCGGAGGGGGGAGGTGGGGAGGAAGGAAGGGGGTGGGGAGAGGCGGCCCGGGCCGCGGTGGGCTTGCACAATGCGCGCGCCTCCGCGCGCTCCGCACCTTCGCTCCCGCCGCGGCCGGGCGGGGGCGGGGGCGGGGGGCCTCTGGCATTTGTGTGGGTGAGTTGCCAGCGGCAGCCGAGTTTGTGAAGTTGAGCCCCGGGCCCCCTTTTCCTCCGGGGCCTCCCGGCCCTCTTCAGGCTCCTGGGGAGTCAAATAATTGTCCTCTTGTTTTCCACTGTTGATTAGGGGGTGGGCGGTGGAAGCCGTCCCGAGCCTTCTCGGCCCGGGCCTACCCCTCCCCCGACCGAAAGCGCTCGTCTCCCTCGCCGCCCCGGCCCCTGGGCAACACTGGCCCTAGGCTGCCCCTGCCCAGACTTTTCCTGGAAGTTGTTTATGGAGTTGGTTCTTCACCCCCGCCACTTCCCTTGCGCCGGGAACTCGGGCAGCCTCGCGCTGGTCCCACTTCGTGGGCTCACGTGTTGCCTTCCCGATGGTGGACGATTATTTACAGGCTGTTGAAAGGCCTTTCAATTAGCCACATCTGCACACGGTGCGCCCGGAACTGCGTTGCGCTTTCGAGCGCCGAGGTTTTAACACACAAGCCTTTGATAATACGCTGAAGGTTGACTCATAGGCCAGATCCTGCCCAGTTCAACTGTGATTAAAAGTTAATGTTTGGGAAGCGATGACTAATTCTAGGATCGCCATGGCTTTTTAATTCTTGTGGAGGATGTGAACAAGGCGTGTGTGTTTTTTAACCACCCAAACAACGTTCGGCTCATTTCCCCCCCAGTTTTATGGCGAAGTGAAACTTTTAACATGAAAATGTTAGCATTCAGGTAGTTTCTCTTGTTTTTGTTTTTTTTTTTAGGAAGGGTTTTGTAGGTGTTTTTGTTTCTGCTTTTAAAAAAAAGAAAGAAAGAAACGTTGCTCTGGGCTAAACTGCAGAAGAGGAACTTTGCCCAAAAGTTAATTGGTTTTCCAAATCCTGGAGGGTAGTTAGTTCACTAGGGCTGTAACTTGAGTGGAAAGAAGTAGTATACTCCGCTCTTCCCTCCCTCCCCCTATTCCTGGGACCACAATATATTCTTGTGTGCATACTTTGGGAGTTTGGAACTCAGAAACTGAAGCCACTCAGGTGAAGGACGACGAACGGGGAAAACAATTTACCTGTTTGCCTAAACAATTTGTAAGAGGTAGACTTGAGCATCGCTCCCCCCCCTCCCCCCCCCCCACACACACTTAACCTTGGAGGTGAGCTGCTGGCCTCACTTGGGCAAAGTGTGTTAGTGTGGATCTCAGAGAAGAGTTCACTAGATTTCTGGGTCCTCACTGTCTGATGCACACTGGAGACTGAATTTCCTAGCACTGGACATCTAAAAACCAAAAACAATTGCAACTGAAAAAGTTCACTTTTAACAAGTCATTACACAAGAATTTATTTTTAACACCTTATGAACAGTCTTCCTTCCTTGGCCATAAGGATTTTGAAAATTCTGACTATTAAAAAAAATCACATCTTAATTCTGATTACACACGTGCCTACTCACTGCCATGGAGTCAATTCTAACTCGGTTTTGAATAGTATGAATCTGTGTTGCTAGTACTATTGTTCACAAACTATTGCATGTGGATTTTTAAAAATTTTATTGGAGGCTCACACAACTCAATCATAGTCAATATGTAATATTTACTGTATGCAAACCACATTCGTACATTTGATGCCATCATCATTCTCAAAACATCCCTATTTAAATTAAGCCCACAGTAGCAGCTCCTCATATTTCCCCACCCTCCCCACCCCTTCTCCATCACGAACCCTTGATAATTTCCACGTTATTATTTTGTCATAGCCCGATGTGTCCCTTCACCCACTTCCCTGTTGTCATCACCCCAGGGAGGAGGTTAGATGTAGGTCCCAGCAATTGGTTCCCCCTTTCTACTCCACCTTCCCGCCACCTTTCCAGTATCACCATTCTCACCACTGGTGCTGAAGGGATCATCTGTCCTGGATTCCCCTTGTTTCCCGCTCCTATCCGCACCAGTGTACATCC
Organism: Nesogale talazaci; assembly: GCA_004026705.1. Taxonomy (NCBI): domain Eukaryota; kingdom Metazoa; phylum Chordata; class Mammalia; order Afrosoricida; family Tenrecidae; genus Nesogale; species Nesogale talazaci. The sequence continues at coordinate 7,977 of PVJH01048725.1, forward strand.
CCTGGTCTAGCTGGATTCGTAAGGTAGAATTAGGATCATGATAGTGGGAGGGAAGGAAGCATTTAAGAACTAGAGAAAAGTTGCATAGTTCCTTGTTGCCACCTTGACTAGCTCGGCTCCTTCCCAAGCATGCAGATTCTTATAAGAGTATATGGGGCATGTATCCAGTCCTGGAGTTGGTTCCAGTGATCCAGTAGTAATCAGTCTAAAAGCCCGGTGGGGTTTCACCAAAGGAGAGACCCACGCCCTTCCCCTTTGTTACCACCTTGGACCTTTTGGTTATTAGCAGCTGAGCATTTAGCCACGTGTCACCAGTACTCAGACATCATCTATACTTACTGCGTTTTTTCATCATAAACACAAAATCCAAACCAATTGTGCATTTGAAGAAAGGCTCACAGAGTTCAGTGTCTTGGAACTTGGGAACGCCCCTTTCATACTGCTTTGGTCTTTTAGACATAAGGTGTCAAAATTGAGCGTTTGCTGTTTTAGGAGTGTTCCATGCTTACTGGCTCACTGGCTGTCTCGGTCCCTGCCATCGCATTGGTACCAATTCCTAGCGAGCCTATAGAAAAGGTAGAACTGCCCCGGGAGTGTCCAAGCCTACCTGTTCACGTAACCCACCTCCACCCCCATTCTTAGCTAGTGACCTCCAAAAGATGAAGACACCTGCCCAAGGTGCAGTCCATAGCAATTCACTAACGCTGTTTCCTCCCACTACGTGTAACAATGTATATTATTAGTGCAAAATCAGATAAACCATTTACAAGTATTCATTTCCTCAGTGTCAGATGGGAAGTGTCGACATTTGCTTTTGGTTCTTAGAGATTTTGTTGCAATGAAATGCTCTCTAGGAAATTTGCAGCTCTTCAAAATTGTGACTTTTCTAAAGACGTTTTCATTTGAATGTTTCCAATAGGTGAGCACCGATGCAGGAACGGCAGGCGCCCTGGCTCCACAGCATGTTCGAGCGCATTCCTCTCCGGCGTCCCTGCAGCTGGGGGCCGTTTCTCCTGGGACACTGAGCCCCACTGGGGTGGTTTCTGGGCCAGCAGCGGCGCCCACTGCCCAACATCTTCGGCAGTCTTCTTTCGAGATCCCAGATGACGTCCCTCTGCCAGCAGGCTGGGAAATGGCGAAAACATCATCCGGTCAGAGATATTTCTTAAAGTAAGTGAAGATGGTGGTGGGATAGCATTATGTCATAAAGGTGTGTTTTGGGTGCCAAGATATACAAGCTATTTATTTTTAGAATTTACTTAATATTTAAGTCAAGCTCAGTGTGTGTGTGTGTGTGTGTGTGTGTGTGTGTGAGAGGGAGAGTGAGCGCGAGCATGCGTTCATCTGCTGTCTGCAAGCTCAGTATCTCAGAGCCACAAACCCCTCTGAGGGAGGGAGGAAGGTGGGCTCTCTACCCCCATAACCAGTGTCTGAAGCTTAAGGGACATTTGCCCAGTCCTACTGCGTCTCTCTGAGGCAGCTTGGACTTGTTGGGGGAGAGAGAGAGAATATTAATGTGTAATGTGTATGTGGTTGTGTGTATTCCCCTCCCGCTCTTCAGCTTGATTGAAGTGCTTTCTCTAGCTTTGATAATATTTTGAAGATTTGATGGAACCATGGTTCAGGGAATTTTTACTTTTCTTTTGAGTTTATGCCCAACCTATTAGCACAAAACTGAATTGAAGAATATCATGAAAATTTTCAAATTGTGAAGATTAGAGGATTGACATAGTTTTATGAAGTACGTGTGGCAATGCTAATATCCATTAAGCATTTTATCTGTAGAGAAGAATTACAAAAATACACTGCTTTTGTGGTCTTTTAAGCTGAAAAATGACAAACTTGTTAGCTAGAGGTTTTTTGGTGATTTATCAATGAAAAATTAACAGACTTAAGCAGTTTCAAGTTTACAGGAAAATTGATCAAAAAAAGATGTGATTGAATAACTTATTTATCAACCCTTTTCTTTTTTCTTTTTTTTTTTGGGGCATCACTGCTCTCCAGTGGTGGGAGTAGGAGGCCCAGCCCCACTGCTGGAATTGAACCTCCGTCCCAGTGGGCCGCAGTCCCGTGCACAACCACTACGCCACTGGGCCTCAGCCCCAACCCTTTTATCTTTAAGGAATAAAATTGTATTAAAACTGAAAAGCTCCAAATAGAATTTTTTTTAAATCATTTAAAAAATTTTTTTAATTTTTTTATTTTTGGGCATCACTGCTCTCTGGTGGTGGGAGTAGGTGGCCCAGCCCCACTGCTGGAATCGAACCTCCATCCCAGTGGGCTGCAGTCCTGCGCACAACCACTGCGCCACCGGGGCTCAGCCCCTTAAGTCATTTTAATGGGGGCTCATACAGCTATTATCACAATCCACTCATGCATCCACTATGTCAAGCACATTTGTACATTTGCTGCCCTTATTCTCACATTTGCTTGCTTTCTACTTGAGCCCTTGCTGCTCCAAATAGAGTTTTATTCTCTCATTTTGAAATCATAGAAAAGACTCTAATGTTTTGCTTGGTAGCTTGTGTAGATCGATCACATATATGCAAAATGTTGTCCAAAATCAATGATTGCAGTCTGAAAGTCAGTCCAATCCAGGTTTTTTGATTGCGATCTGTTTTGACAATCTGTTATAAAAACTGATACAATTGTGTGTGTGTGTGTGTGTGTGTGTGTGTGTGTGTGT
>PVJH01048726.1:0-10657 GCA_004026705.1 Nesogale talazaci
GGACCAAGTTGAGGACTACAGCCCCTTTTGCGCGGGTTTTTTCCTTATCTGGCACTCGGCCAGGATTGGCCTCTGTTGACTCTACCTCATTAACATAAGCTGTGACCATTGGCTTTATATACCCTGAGTTTTGCCCCAATAAACGAGGCTTGATCAGAAACCTGTCTAGACTCCATTCTTCGCGTCCCCTGCCCATCTTCGTCTTCCAGGCTCCGGACCCAGAGATCCACGTTGCGAATGTCCCGCGGGCCGGGGCACTGCCACTAGGTCAAGTCCACCCTATAGAGACCCTGTATGAAGACTGAACTGCTCCCTGGGGATCCTGAGACGTTACAGCTTCATCGGACTAGGCAGACTCCACTTTCCCCTGAGGAGCAGTTGGCGGGTTTGAACTGCTGATCTTGAGGTTGGGAAGCCAAAAGCTGAAGCCACCGGGTTTAAAAGATGGAGAGGCCATTTTGAGAAATGCCTGCGTTCTCATATTCTTTTCTTGTTGGGGAAGAGGCATGGTGTCATGTCCTTTTAAAGTTAAAAATAAAATAAATAATAAATAAAATTGTGAGTCAGGTGGGGGTTTACACATCAGGTCGCCATTTTGCATCCGGCATTTTCAACAGCTTATGAGACCTTGCACCGTTCTGAGCGGTTTCCCTCCCCAGGTTTTTGTCCCCCGGGTCTGCCTTGTGGCCCCCCGTCTTCCCTTTCACCAAAATGGACGCCTGTCTTCCTCTCTAGCCTTATGTTCCTCTTTCTACCCTTTGCCTCCCACCCCAGGAACCATCGAAATCTATTCTGTTTGCTTTTCTTGATGAAAAATACATTACAGTGGGTCATACTGTTTGGGCCGAGTCCAGGGTCAGGCACCCCCTGTTCCAGCCTCTCAACAATACGGAGATCTGCTAAGCTTCATAGCACCTGAACTTCAAAGCCCCTGCCTTGAGCACTCCCCAGAACTTACCTCACCCGAGGAACATACCTCCCTGGTATTCTTTCCTAGGGACAAGATGACCCCCACCTGGGTGGGACACAGTCTTGCTCTCCCAGCACTGTTTCCTGGCCACCGCAGCACTGGAAACGTCTCTTCCCTTTGACAATCCATCTGCTTTCAACTTAAATCATAAATGCATCCCGCTGTCCTTGCACCAGGCGAGACTCCCCTGACTCTAGGTTTGGGAACCCACCCAGAAGCTCAAGATGTTTCCGACCCCCTCTCTGCTCGCCCTTCCTCTGCCAAGAGCTCTTTCCCCCAATGAAGCCACCCTTTGCTTCATGGCTCTGCCGGACTCTGCCTCAATTGCGTCTCACATCCAGTAATTGTTCTTTTTGTGTTGGACGACTCTGCCGCACTCCCTCTAAGGCCGTGCCTGTGTGAAAGGCTTCCGTTTCATCATCTTCAGTGACACGTAGTATTCCACAGGGTGTGTGTCTCAGCGCTCATTCATCCTCTCTCCCACTTGGGAGCATCAAGGTTCTGAGCATCTTCTTGCTGTTGTGAAGAGAAGCTGTGATGAATACCCGTATTCCATCTTCTCCATTATCTGTCTGCCTTGTCTGTCCCCCCCGTCTCAAGTGTCAGGCTTTGGTTTCTTCCCAATAAATGCCCTCGCTTTATTTTTTACTTTGACATTGAGACTAACTGGCCACCTAATTTAGCCACTCTAAGATTCTGGACTTGGTTTCCGCAGGACCAGCACAGTACAAGACACAAGCCTCTCTTCTCAGCACATAAAGGACAAGTTGCAGGTTTCTTAGACAGAGCTTGAGCTGTGACTCAGAAGCCCTGAGCTCATCTCCTTCTTTTGTCAACTTGCCCAGTGAAAGTGGGACTAAAAGCCTGATTGCAACTTCTCATTCTGACACAAGGGTAGAAAAATATCCAGTATCGAATCACTCAGAGCCTTTTTTCCTTCACAAATGATTAATCTTTTTTTTTTTTTGGGGGGGGGCGGCATCACTGCCCTCAGGTGGTGGGAGTAGGAGGCCCAGCCTTTGCTCCATGGAGCTGGAATTGAACCTCCATCCCAGTGGGCCACAGTCCCGCGCACAACCACTACGCCACTGGGGCTCAGCCCCATTAATCTTTTTTTTTTTTAATGGAACGCTTCACGAATTTTCATTTCCTCTTTGATCAGGGGGGTCACACTAATTCTCTGTATTGTTCCAGTTTTAGTATATGTGCTGCTGAAGCTAGCACAACAAATATTTAATCCATTGGTGGTGAAATTTTACTTATTTTATTGCCACCGTATGCCATGAGCTAACAGTGACTTCTTGACTACTGGGGGAAAAGTGATACAGACCTTAAGACTAGTTTTACTTGAGAACCAATTTTGCAATTAATCTTTACAACATTTCCCCCTTAGAAACACTTTGTACCAAATGTCTTAGAGAAACAAACACAGTGATACACACACACACACATACACACACACACACACACACTTTTCTGGGTTCTTTAGGTGTGTTAGTCCAGGTAGACTAGAGAAACAAAGTCATGGACACTCTCATATGTATAGGAAAGTGTTATATACAAGAGCATTTGAATATATATATATATATATATATATTTTTTTTTTTTTTTTTTTTTGTGGGCATCACTGCTGTCCGGCGGTGGGAGTAGGAGGCCCAGCCTCACTGTTGGAATTGAACCTCCGTCCCATTGGGCCGCAGTCCCGCACACAACCACTGTGCCACCGGGGCTCAGCCCTAGCATTTGAATATTGAGAAAGCTTCCCAGCCCAGTCTAGATGAAGTCCATAGGTCCTGTTAGCCCATACGTCCAACACTAATCTATAAAGTCCTCTTCAGACTTATGAAACACATGCAGTGATGCCCAATGCAGGCAGATCCAAGGTTTGTGGGTGCAAAGTTGTGGACCAGTGGTGTGAGCATCTCAGCTCTGGCAGGGGTCTCCATGTGGCTTCTCCTCAGGGAGGTCTTGCAGGGTTATCCTTGTCGGTAGAGGGTCTCCAAGGAGGAAATACAGGAGTTGCCAGAATTCTTGGGAGAAGGCCATGCCCACCCAAGGGGCCTCATTAGTTATGTCTTGACTGACAGGCCAGACTCCACCCCTTTATTCCTAATCCTCTCAAATTGTTACCAGATGTTGCAATGACCACACTAGGGCAACAAGACCAGTGTTATCTATACATTCCTCTCAAAGCCGATGAGCCCAAGGTTGGTTGGTAAGACAGAATGCGGGCTCCCAGGCTGCAGAGGATAACAAAGCCCAAGGCTAGCAGGCAAGATGGTAGGGTGCTCCCACAAGACCCAGAGACCAGAAGTCCCATGAGGAGAGCTAGCTGCAGGCTCCAGAGCACACAAAAAGCTAGAGAGCCTGGGTAGGCTGTCGGTGAATATTTAAGGCAGGCCACATCCCCCCAGGCAGACTCCCTTTACATCCAATCAGGACCGTGGCCAGATTAAAGGTGTTGCATCCCACCTTAATCCCCTTACATCAGGCCGGAGCACAAAACTGCCTAACCGCCACATAATATTATTGTGTGACTGTCAAACCACGGAGGAGGCCTGGTAGCACACTAGTACGAGTTTGAAACCACTGGTGGCTCCAGGAGAGAGTGTCACAGCTTTCCACTCTTGTAAAGAGTTATTGTTTCAGAAACTCACAAGGGCAGTTCTACTCTGTCCCTAGTGTCACGTCGTGAGTCGGCACTGACTTCATGGCTGTGGGTTTAGATTTCGGTTTTGGTCAAACCAGAGAGTATCATGGTTCGGCTATGGTGACAGACAACCTTCACATCCCAGACGGGGAGGTGTTGAGAAACGGTATCTTCACATTTTGGTGTTTTTGCTTGTTAAACCTCTCTGATTTTATAGCAATACTTTAAAACAATTTCAGACAGTTTTATTGACCTGTAATTCACATATCATACAAGTGAAGGGTTTGGGTAAAGTAAAAAGAGTGGTGCCGTCATCACCATAATTAATGATAGGACTGGAGCAGTACTTTGGGACATATCCTTATTGAAGAACCTGGGGAACATTTTCCAAAACGACATGCGTGCCTGGACATTACCTTTGCAGAGTTTTATTGAATTGGACTAAGATGAAGCCCGGGCATTCTTGGTTTGATTCTTTGTTTAAAGCTTGCTAGTTCTGGCTAGCAGCCAGAACAAAGAACTCTTGCTACCGATGTTTGTAACTTCCTAGACCAGAGCAATAAAAAACAGCTATCAAACATAAGGTTTCCCCAAAGAGTTCCTGAATTTTAAGAAAATCATTTCATTGAGGGCCTGTGCATCTTTTTATAGCCAGCCATCCATCCATCCATCCACCATCCATCGTGTCAAGCACATTTGTACATTTGTTACCGTCATCTTTTTTTTTTTTTTGCCATCTGTGATGGGTAGGTTTGTTATGCCAACATGGCCACAGAAGATTGGTGGGTCCGTTGTGACGGCACAACCAATGAACACATGGGATGAATTGAAGGGAGAGACAGGAAGGGCTCAGCGAGTCCCGTCCTCTCTCTCTCTTGCTTTTGGATCTTCGGACCAGACAGCTGTTTTGTTCGCCCCGCGCCTCGCCCTCCAAGCAACACTACCTGTGGGACACCTAATCGTGGACTGTGGAGCTGTGAGTTGAGGTTCCTTCAAGCCCTGCTTTGCCACGCTCCTGGGATACACATCTCTTGTCGGACTCTGTCATCTGGCTGACTGCTGGTGACCTGCTCTGCTGTTTGCTGCTTGTGGCCGGATAGCCTGAACTGCTCTACAGAGGACTACTCAGCGGCCCTCAAGACTTGAAGGACTGCCAGTCTTCTAGCTGTCTCACGCAAGTGAGTTGCACCGAGCAATTTGTACTGCTTTATAGATAGTTAGCTGTTTCTTTTTTATCGTATATACCCTTTTCTCTATATAAATATATAGAGACTTACTAGTGTCCTGGTTTTATTTCTCTAAGAGAACCCTGCTCAACACACCGTCATCATTTTCAAAACATTTTCTTTCTACTTGAGCCCTTGGTATTGGCTCCTCGAGGATCCCTCCCTCCCTTCTTCCTTCCCTCTTGAACCCTTGATAATTTGTCAATTCATTATTATTTTTTCGTATCTTACATTGACTCGGTATCTTCTTTCACCCATTTTTGTGTTGTTTGTCCCCCTGGGGGTGGTTCTATGTTGATCACTGTCATCAGTTCCCTCTCCCCCCCCCCCCCCCCACTTCCTTCTCCTTCCCCTGCTGGTATGGCTGCTCTCATTACTGGTCCTGAGGGACTTATCTGTCCTGGATTCCCTGTAAGAGGCTTGAATTTTGGAGAACCAGTTTAAAGAGGCAAAAATAGGGACAAACTGTCGTAAGAACCATTAGTTCTTGTGACGTAGCCCTTCTTGATGCTCCGCCCCCATGAAGAAATCACTGAAGATGTGGGCACAAAGTGTGGTGAAGAAACCAGACGGTGCCTGACTATCAGGAAGAATAGCTCCTGGGGTCTTCAAGGCTTATCTTTCAACAAGTAGTCATTAGGTGAGGTTTCAACGAAGTTCACCTGGAAGAGGCACACCAGCCTCTGGGATCCAAGGATTGTAATAAAACCCGATCCGAAGGAGGGAAGGATCCCAGAGCTTAAATTGTGAGCAACTGGTTTGCAAAAGGCCATGTGTGTGGATGACAGGAGGGGCTCTGTTGGCACAGTGGTTACATGTTGGGCTGCAGTCCTCCAGGTTAGCAGTTCAAAACCCCTAGCCACCCCCAGGGGGAAAGATGCGCTTCTCCCATAAGGGGCTGCAGCTCAGAAACGCACCAGGGCAATTCCATCCTGTCCCATGGCAGCAATTTGATGGCGGTGTGTTTGGTTTTAATGCAGGAGCCCAGGCAGTCCTACCTTAGAGAACTTATCATTTATTTCGTTTTGTTCCCGTTAATCCTGCCATGTTACATCAGAAGAACAAACCTACTCTGTCTGGTACCGAAATTCCAGGGTCTCGTTTACGGTATCTGATCACCAAGGAAGACAAACTGGAAGTTCCTTAACAATACCAAACCAGTCTTCTGGGCAGTCTTCGTGTGAATTTCGGAGTTTCTGGGGTCCAAACAACAGGGAAGTGGGTGAAGGGAGACATTGGACAGTGTAGGATATGACAAAATAACAATAAATTATAAATTGTCAAGGGTTTGTGAGGGAGGGAGGGGAAAATGAACTGATACGAAGGGCTCAAGTAGAAAGAAAATGTTTTGAGAATGATCATGGCAACAAATGTACAAATGTGCCTTGCATACAATGGATGTGTGTACGGATTGTGATGAGTTGTATAAGCCCCCAATAAAATGATTTTAAAAAACCAACCCTCCCCCCCAAACAAACAAACAAACCCCCAAAACACGCAGTTCCTGCATGGAGACCGTGAGAAGAAATGACGGCAGCAGAACCTAGAGACCCAGGAGCTGAGAAAGTGAATGTCCTGTCCCTCCCACAGGACAGGAGACTGGCCAGGGCAGGGCAGTGTCTTGGTGCACATGTCACAGCTAGGTCCCTGGACCCACACACTGATAGAGCTGGCTGCCTCTGGTCAAGTCTTTTTTTTTTTTTTGGCATCACTGCTCTCCAGTGGTGGGAGTAGGAGGCCCAGTCCCACTGCTGGAATTGAACCCCCATCCCAGTGGGCCGCAGTCCCGTGCACAACCACTACGCCACCGGGGTTCAGTCCTCCGGTGTTCCTTCTTGAAGAGGTTCCATGACCACAAGTCTCGTCTGTGCATTCTGTGTGGAACCCAGGAGAGACGTAGAAATTGCCACGGGAGGGATGGTTGCTTATTCTTTGGTAATGAGATTCGAGAAAGGAGGTCAGACATGTCGGCTGCACCACTTTTTTTTTTGGGGGGGGCATCACTGCTCTCCAGTGGTGGGAGTAGGAGGCCCAACCCCACTGCTGGAATTGAACCTTTGTCCCAGTGGGCCGCAGTCCCGCACACAACCACTACACCACCGGGGCTCAGCCCTCACTTTTTTTTTTTTTTCAGACCACAAAATACCTAATGGGAAGCATTCTGAGATAATGAAAAAATTTTCAGGCCTTCCCTGAAAAATGTGAAGCAATTTTCCTTCTTGCCTTTGTCACTTTGCAATACCTGATGAGGCAGCTTGGAAAATTCACCTGTCATGTTGGATCATCTGGATGTCCCTTTCTTCCAAGCTCTTATTTGATCATGTCTTTGATGGTTAATTTATGTGTCAATTTGATGCCGCTAGGGTGACCAGTGGTTTGGCCAAACCAGCGAGATATTGCTATGTGGGTATTCACATATGCTTGAAACTTCAAATCAGGTGATCTGATTTTAAGGTACATAACCTTCATATTGTGGGCGGGTCTCAGCCAATCGGTTGAAGGCCTTACGTTGCTCCCAAACTGCACTTTCTCAAGGGAGGATTCTGTCAAGACTGGAGATAACCTTCTGGGATGGATAGTCAGTGCCTGGTGGACCCATTCCAGACACAAGGCCGGCAATTTCCAGCTTGTCGACTAATAAGCCTCAACTGTGTGATTCAATTCCAGAAAATACAATTCTCTCTCTCTTCCTCTGTGGCTGCTACATACCATCGAGTAGATCTCCCCAACTGGTGGAGGTCCCACGCATAAGGGCATTGGTCCAACACAATCCAACTCCATCTCCATTTGGAAGTTCTGATGAAACCCACTGGGCATCAGAGGGACACTTACTGGATCCGCCAGTGGCAGGTGGGTGGATGCTGCACAAGGTATATTGGCGGCTACGGAACCTGGGCCTCATGCATATTAGGTGGGAATTCTACCACTGAGCTTCTCACTCCTTGTGGTAGCTACATAATCTGGTGTCGAGGCTAGTAAAGAGTGAAGGGGTGGAGCTTAGCCTGTCAATGAGGTTGTAGTGTGAGGACCTCATTTGGAGGCGCTATGGAGAGAAATAATTCAGTGGAGGCCAGACCCACACTCCCTGCAAGACATTCCTGAGGACACGCCACATGGAGGCCCGCGGATTGAGCCAGAGCCCTGGAGCTGGAGGTGCCACGTGGATACCCCTGCTAGCGCTGAGATGCTTGATCCAGAAGACTTTCTACCCAGCTGAGCCCCGGTGGCGTAGTGGTTGTGCGCGGGACTGCGGCCCAGTGGGATGGAGGTTCAATTCCGGCTCCCAGGAGCAAAGGCTGGGCCTCCTACTCCCACCACCAGGGCAGTGATGCCTAAAAAAAAAAAAAAAGACTTTCTACCCACTGGCCTGTGAACTTCCTGCATGCAGCATCATTGCATAGCTGTGTGAGTCTAAAGAAGAATGTATGGCTGAGCCCCGGTGGCCTAAGTGGTTGAGTGCGGGACTGCGGCCCATGGGCTTGGCGGTTCAAATCCAGCGGCGGCTCTCAGGAGCAGTGCTGGGTAGCTCCCACGATCACCAGAGACAGTGATGCCCCCCCCAAAAAAAAAAACAACAGAATTTATGCACAAGTACAGGACATATGAGCTAATATCAGACTTATGGACTTGATCTGGACTGGGTTGGGATGTTTTCTCAATATATAATTGCTCTGTTATATAAAACTCTCTTATACACATGAGTGTCTCTGAATTTGTTTCTCCAGTCAACTCAGACTAACACGCTCCTTGACTATAGAAAGGGTATATCATATCATCATTGTGAGGCTTGAATGAGATGAGGCACTGCACAATGCCAGGCATAGAGTGAAGGTAAATGCCAGTGAGGGTTGATTCTAACTGGTAGAGCAGAACTTCCCCCAGAGGATTTCTTCCTGCCACTCCTGCAAAGAGGATTTCTGAAGATGTGATCATGACAGGCACAGCTCACCGCATCTTTCTTTTTCCTGCAGAGTGATGGGCAGGTCTGAACCAACAAGCTTTGGGTGGGCCACAAGTACTTAACCAGGGTTCCTTCATAGTGTGATAAAGGAGAGTCATTGTGGCCATCCAAGGAAAGTTCTGGAAAGAACACAGCACGGGCTGGAGGTGTTGTGAGGTTCTGTTGAGTCCGTTCTAACTCACGGCGGCCCTACTACGTGCCACAGAGTGAACCACTGCTGAGTTGTGCACTGTCCTCACCCTTTTTTTTTTTTAGGCATCACTGCCCTCTGGTGGTGGGAGTAGGAGGCCCAGCCTTTGCTCCCTGGAGCTGGAATTGAACCTCCATCCCAGTAGGCCACAGTCCCGCGCAGAACCACTACGCCACCGGGGCTCAGCCCCATCTTTGCTCTTTCTTATCTGATGTCCAATTTTCATAGGCATGTGAGGCCAGGGAAATACCATGGTTTGGATCAAGCACACCATAGTCTTCAAAGTATCATTCTTGCTTTCCAACGCTTTAAATTTCTTGTGCAGCATATTTACCCAAAGGGCACAGTCCAAGGAGCCCGCTGATTTCTTGACTGCTGCTCCTACAAACATGAATTGTGGATCCACGCAAGATGGTATCCTCGACACCTTCAATCTTTTCTCCATTTATCAGGAGTTGACTGTGGTCCCAGCTTGGTGAGGATTTTGGTTTTCTTCACATGAAGCTGTAATCCCTACTGGAGGCTGCAACCCTTGATCTCAGTCAGCAAGTGCTTCCAGTCCTCCTCGCTTGCAGAAGCAAGGCTGTGTCGTCTGCACCTCGAAGGTGTTCACAAGCTTTCTTTCCGTTCCGACGCCACGTGTTCTTCATGGAGTCCAGCTTCTCTGATGAGTTGCTCTGCAGACAGATTGAGTTAAGTCTGGTGAGAGGACACAACCCTGATGCACACCTTTCTTGATTTTACACCACGCAGTCTTCCATTGTTCTGCTCACAGCACTGCCTCTTGACCCACGTACAAGGGCTGCATGAGCATAATTAAGTGTGCTGAAATCCCATTCTTCTCAAAGCTGCCCCTTGTTTAGTATGACCCACACAGTGGAATATCTTTGCATGGTCAAGTCAACATCTTTCTGGCCTTCTCTGCTTTCAAGCAAGATCCATCTGACATCAGCAATGGTATTCTTTGTCCCACGTCCTCTTCTAAACCGGCCCTCAACCACTGGCAGCTCCACCTCCATGTACTGCTTGCAACTGCTGTTGGATGATGTTCAGCAAGCATTTTTCTCGCATGTGGTATTAACGAAGTTGTTCTGTAATTTGAAGATTCTGTTAGGTCCTTTCTCTGGGATGGGTACAAATATGAATCTGTTCCAGTCAGTTGGGCAGTAGGTGTCTTTCAAATCTCTTGAAATAGGTGAGCGGGTCCCTTCTAGTGCATTAGCTAGTTGAAACATTTCATTGGAATTCCACTGATGTGTGGAACCTTGTTTTTAGCGTCTCCTTTGAATGCAGCTTGGACTTCTTTCTTCAGTACCACTGGTTCTTGTTCATATGCTACCTCTCAAATGGTTGAATGTTGACTATTTTAGGTACAACTGTGTATTCTTTCCATCCTGATGCTTTCTGCATTGCTCAAGATTTTCCCCACTGAATTTTTTTTTGGGGGGTGGGCATCACTGCCCTCTGGTGGTGGGAGTAGGAGGCCCAGCCTTGCTCCTGAAGAACTGCTACTGGATTTGGACCTCCAACCCAGTAGACCACGGTCCCGCGCACAACCACTACGCCACCGGGGCTCAGCAACCCCCCTCCCCCACTGAATATTTTGTAGTACAACTCGAGGCTTCATTTTTTTCTTTCGTATTTGGAGTTTAAGATATGC
>PVJH01048727.1:0-10658 GCA_004026705.1 Nesogale talazaci
CATATACTACTCCTCTTGATGGTGATATATACAGCTCTAAGACTCATGTGTGTGTATGTCTTTTTTTTTATTGTTCCCCTAGCAGATGAGAATTCATTTTGTCTTCAGTGTTGCTATTTCTGTATTTCACTGGTTCAGTTCTATAGTTTTGACCTTCCAGTGCAGTATCAATTTCTGAAAATTTAATATTTATCTTCTGTTTTCTATTTTCTGTTTTCATTATCATTTATAATATTCTATTTATTTTGTCTGATTGTTCTTGTATTGTTTTCGTAAATTTTCACTGGAGTTTTTCCTGTGTTTCCTTGAGTTTGTCTAATAATTCCATGATTACCCCTTTTTTCTTTAATATATCTCTTAATGTGCTGAAAGCACTATGTTCTTTTTATTCTCTCATCAGATAGTTCCAATATCAGTTCTTTTTTTGGGGGAAGGCATCACTGCCCTCTGGTGGTCGTGGGAGCTACCCAGTCTTGCTCCTGGAGAGCCGCTGCTGGATTTGAACTGCCAACCCCGTGGACTGCAGTCCTGCGCTCAACCACTATGCCACTGGGGCTCAGCCCTAGTTCTTTCTTTAGAAGAGTTTTTGAACCTGTATTTTTGTCATTAATTTTTGCCATCTTGTCTTGTGTGATTTTATATGGTCAATTGTCTCTAAGACATTGTATTTCTATTGTACTAAATCCATAGTCTGATGCAGCTTTTCTTCATGTTTTGTGCTGTCGGAATGTGTCCAGGAGACAGGTTATAAATGCTACTTGGGTGCTTGGTTGGCAGTTCTGAGTTGCTTGCCTGCTGCAACCAGATGAATTTGATAGCAATTGAGCGTGTGGGCTTGAGTCTTTAAAGGTGGATGTGAGAGAAGTTGAGAACAGCCTTAATTGCTGGTGGCTGCTGTCTGTCTCTGACAGTAGTGCTAGAATTCGTGGCTTACAGGCATTGCTCGGCCGAGTCCATGGGTCTGAATTGAAGTGTGGTGGAACAAAGAGGAGAGAAAGTAAAGTGAAACTTTTAAAAAAGGAAAGAAGCAGAGTAAGACAAAAGAGTTAGAAGAATATAAAAGTGATCAGTACCGGTACACATGCTAGTCACTGAACATTGGTGTACCTGGGACACCGTTCACTCTGTACACATGCAGACTGCTTCCCTTGGAGCCACAGCGGGAACTGCTGCTGACAGTGAACGGGGGAGGCTGTGCACCCACTGGTTCAAGCAGTCCTTCTAGGGGAAGTAGAGGAGACAGGCACTGCAGCAGGAGTGGGACCTTTGTGCTGTTCCAAATTTTTAAGCCAAGAAAACAAAAGCATGAGGAGTGAGAAGAAAAAACTGTGAGGCTTAGAGGAATGAAGGAATCAAAGCGGGAAAGTTGCACACCACCGGCTTAAACTGGTGGTCAAACACAGATGAAGCAGAAATGCAGCCCTTCATCAATGAGAGTGAGTACAAGGAACGACTGTCAGTGTGCAGGGTAGGCATTGTCGATGGAATGAAGCACTCACTCCACAGGATCAAAAGCAAACCAAACAAAAACCACGGAGAGGAAGAAAGAAAAGCTATGTGGTGGTGGTGGGGCGTGGGCCTGAGGACAGAAAAATGGGAAGAAAGAAGTTGAACCAAATGATACAGCACTGGCATCAAACATGGCTGCAGTGGATGCACAAGGCCCATGCAGTGGACACATCCTGCACCGTAACACTGAGGGCTTGGGTGGAGTTTGCAGGACACCAATGGGTTGTGGCAAAGTACTTGTACACAGCAATAAAAATAGAGATGCTCAGAAATGAAAAGCAAAGTGAGAGGGGAGAATTATTAAGAATGCTAATACAAATAATAAAATATAATAATAATATAATAATAATAATACAAATAATAGATAATAAAAGAAAATTGTGGCAGAGTACTGGTGCAAGTGCTAGGCAACACATATGGCTCCATCCACAGCACATCACATTGTGCTGCAGAGGCATGTCACCAGGAAAGATAGGCTTGGGACAAACGCTGCTAACAGAGGGGCAGGAGGGGTTGGGTCACCCTCTACCTCCAAACAAAAGAGATGCTAGAGGAAGGAAATAACCAAAATCAACAAAAAGGTGAGGGAGGGGGATCTCAGACAAAAGAAATAAAAAGAGAACAACAGCATGTGGCTAGTCTTAGATGAGGTTCCTAGGACATCAGCTTGATGGGAGGTGCGAAGGTTGCCATTGTCACTGTGTGGTTTGTAGGGGCTGAGGGAGACCATACTTCTACGGTGGCTGGTCCCTAACATGGGTCCCAAGGCAGTCCTGGGAGCAGAACTTTTATCGGTCTGTTCTGATCAGAATCATGCTTGTGATCATTCAAGGTGGTTTTGCTATGCTTGGTGTGTTGGCCGTTCGCCATTCTACATGTCTTTGTGCTGTTTCATTTCATTTTTTCCCTGCTCAGTATCAGATCTACACCTTGATCTTTTTCTAAAGGGTCCTAGTTTCCAGGAATAGCACACATGTCTATGTGTTTCACTGTGTTTCCTGGATTTTTTTTTGTACTGAATTTGCTTAGTCTATCATCATCATTTGTCCAGTCCATCATCTTGGCAACCATCCTAAAAATCCTTTGCCCTGGAAGAAGCATGTTTTGCTGAGTTATCTTTTAACCAACCTTTGAAAGCAACAGATACATAGACCAAACATCATTGTTATTTTTTAAGTACAAATACATATTTATTTGAGAAATTATTGCATTTTGTTTGTCTATTAAATCATTTGCCTTGATTGATGTGCATTGTCTAGATTAAGGATAGGAGGTGGATATTATATTTTCACCTTTAAATGGCAATAAAAATCAAATATCTGTCAATAAAAACCAATATGTATCTTTGTTATTTATTATTTGAATGACTTATTGATAAATGCTATAGGAAATTCAACATTGTGTAAGACATAGATATGTGCAAACATTGTTGAAGAAATAGCCTATAGTTTACATGCAAGAGGGGGTATTCTTCCTTCTAACTGTAACTCTTAATTGAAGTCAAATTAAAGTCTCTATTGCTTTTCTAGTGTATGGCAGATATTTGCATTCTTATGTAAATACTCTTAAATCTATTTTATATTTACATACATCTCTTTTGAAACAATAATTAGTAATATTGAAAGAAAGACATGTTTTACTTACTGTTATTAAAACTATATCCCCAATCTTATGTTAATTAACATCTTATGTCCTATAAAAATTATAAATTCTTCAAATGTAATTATAATCTGATTGCATACTACAAAGATGTTTGTTTTATTGATCTTGCCAAAGCATTAGACTATGTGGAACATAAAAAATTATGGGTAGCCTTGAGAAGAATGGGAATTTTAGAAAACTTCATTTTGGCCATGAAGAATGTGTATATAATTCAAGAGGCAAGTGTGCAAATAGAACAAGTGAATGCTGCATGGTTTAAAATCAGGGAGGCTGTTCGACAGAGGCATGTCCTAACAATACTTATTCAATCTGTGTACTCAGGACATAGCCAGAGAAGCTGGATCATATGAAAATTGTTGTTTATTAACAACATGTGAGATGCAAGTGATACAACCTTGGTACACGGAACGCAGGAGGACGTGAAGCACTTGCTGATGAAATCAAATATTCCAGCCTTCAGTCTAGACTAGAGCTCAATACCGGTACGCATGCTAGTCCCTGAATATTGTTGTACCTGGAACACTATTCACTCAGTACACATTCATACTGCTTTCCTTGGAGCCGCAGGGGGGACTGCTGCTAACAGTGGAAGGGGGAGGCTGTGCACCCACTGGTTCGCGTAGTCCTTCTAGGATCAAATATTACCGCCTTCAGTCTGGATTGCAACTCAATATAACGAAGACCAAAATCCTTACAGCTGAACCAACAATTTAACACTATGACAAAGGGAGAAAAGTTTAACATTGTTAAGGACTTTTTCTTGGTTGAATCCACAATCAATGCTCATGGAAGCAGCAGTCGAAAGATCGAAAGATTACACTTACTTCAGGGGACTCGTGCTGTACGTCTCCTTTTGTGATTGGTTGACTTTGCTTAGCATCATTTCCTCCAGTGTTTCCCATGAAAAGATGTGTTTCATGTGCTCATCAGTGTTTTTAAGTGAAGCATAGCACTCCATTGTGGGTATGTGCCACCGATTTCTGATCCAGTCATCCACCGATGGAAATTTATGATGTTTCCAACCCTTTGTGACTGGGAATTGTGCTGCAATAATCATTGGAGTGCATACAACTGGTCTTGGTTTATTTCTTACCTCTTCTGGGTATATACCCATTAGAGGAATAGCAGGGTCATAAGGTAGCTCAATTCCCATCATCTTTAAGTATCGCCAGACCACTTTCCATAGTGGCTATCCATAGTTACAGGACTATCAGCAAGGTAGGAGAGTTCCTTCTTTGCCACATCCCTTCCAACATTTGTTGCTATCTGATATCTGATTTGGGCTAGCCTCAAAGGTGTTAGATGGTATATTGTGGCTGTTTTGATTTGCATTTCTCTGGAGGCTAATGATCAGAAGCATTTTCTCCTATTTTTATAGGCCTGATGGGTCTCCTCCCTAGGGAAACATTTTTTTTTTCAGTTCTTTTTCCCACTTCTTCAAAGGGTTAACTGTTTTCCTGTATTTGCTGTCAAGGAGCATATTGCAAATGTTCATGACAAGCCCATTATCTGTTGTTACTAAAAATCCTTTCCTAGTCTTTGGGTTGCCTTGTTACACTCTTGGTAAAGTAATCAGCACAGTATGTCTAGAAGAGAAGCTATCTATTTCAAAACCTTTGGGTTTAGATACAGGGACAAGGGAGGAGGTTGGAACAAACCCACCAAGGTACATATTGGTCCAACACAATAATGGGAAAAGGACAGAAGGGGTGAAAGAGAGAAAGGAGGTTTGAATGTGAAATGATAATGGAGGAGCAGGGCACTAATTCACCTAGGGGGAGAGTACAAGTTTTGTCTCCACAGAATCTGGAGTGGGCAGCAGGGTCTACCATGAAGCACTCAAACATGAGGACAGTCACATAGCCACTACATGAAAAAAAGAGCTAAAGGGCTAGCCCCAACTAGAGCCAGGCTGATGCCAGCAACTTTGAAGTGGACGTGGCGGAGAGTAGGTTGGGTGGCATGCCACAGCCACATGGAAGCAGGCTGGAGGGAGAAAAAGAGAGAGAGTCAGACTGGATCCCCCTGCTGGCACACGATGCTCAGAGGATGACTGCCCTGTGGGCAGCTAACGGGACACAGAGGGGACGGGGCAAACAACAACGGCACCTGTCATGCTGTTTCCTTACTGAAGCAGACTATGCCAGAGGACATTTCTGGGGTAACATTGTGTGGAAGCAGTGCAGTCTGAACCTCCCAAAATGGAGCGAATCAAGAAGGGAGCATACCTGGATAAACAATCTGGAGGAGAAAGCAAAGGGACCAAGGATTCCTTGGGGATGTGGGAGAGGAGGAGGTGGAGGGAAGGAAGTGGTATATACAAACTCAGGGATAAGGCAACAATTGATCCAAAATATGTGTTGAGGAGGGTGTGGAAGGTCTGGTAGGGTTCGAGCAAGGATAATGTAACCGAGAGGAAGGACTAAAACCCAAATGAAGGCTGGACATGATATTGGACAAGAAGAAAATACAAGGAAATAGAAGAAAGAAATGGGAGTTAAAGGGCATTTATAGAGGTCTAAATATAGCCATAGGCATATGTAAATATATTCATTTATAATGAGGAAATAAATTTATGTGCATATATTTATAAGTACTAAGGTAGCAGTTGGACACCGGGTCTCCATTCACATACACCCTCAATGCAAGAACACTTTATTTTACTAAACTGGTATTCCATGATGCTCACCTGCCCGATATGATTGCTGAAGACAAATGGGTACATAAGCAAATATGGTGAAGAAAACTGATAGTGCCCAGTTAGAAAAAGATATAGTGTCTAGGGTCTTAAAGCCTTGAGGATAAACAAACGACCATCTAGCTGAGAAGCAACCAAGCCCACACAGAAGAAGCACGCCAGACTGTGTGGTCTCGAGGTGTCAAAGGAATCAGGTATCAGACATCAGAGAACAAAAACATCCTATCATTTTGTGCCCACCCTCCCAATACAATTGCTGAAGACAGATGAGTGCATAAACAAATGTCATGGAGAAAGCTGATGGTGCCCAGTTATCAAATGATGTAGCATCTGAGGTCTTAAATGCTTGAAGATAAACAAGTGGTCATCTAGCACAGAGGCAGCAAAGTCCAGATGGTAAAAGCACACCTGTCTGTGTGATTGTGAGGTGTTGAAGGGATCAGGTATCAAGCATCAAGGAACAAAAGTCACATCATTGTGAATGAGGGGGTGTGCAGAGGGGAACCAAAACCCATTTGTGGGCAACTGGACATCTCCTTACAGAAGGGTCACAGGGAGGAAACGGGCCAGTCAGGGTGCAGTATTGCAAAGATGAAACAAACTACTTTCCTCTAGGTCTTAAGTGCTTCCACCCCACAACTATTCTGATCTCAATTCTAACAAATCCAGCAAGACTGGAAGATGTAAACTGGTACAGATGGAAACTGGAAACCCAGGAAAACCAGGACAGATGAACCTCTCAGGATGAGTAGTGAGAGTGGTGATACTGGGAGGGTGAAAGGAAGGTGGGGTAGAAAGGGGGAGCCTATTACAAGGACCTACATATAACCTCCTCTTTAGAGGATGGACAGCGGAGGAGTTGGTGAAGGGATACATCAAGCAGTGTAAGATATTACAAAATAATAATAATAATTTATAACTTATCAAGAGTTCATGAGGGAGGGAAAAATGAGCTGATGCAAAGGGCTGAAGTAGAAAGCAAAAATTTGAGAATGATGATGTCAGCAGGTGTACAAATGTGCTTGACACAATGTATGTATGTACGTATGGATTGTGAAGAGCTTTGTACGATTCCCCAATAAAATGATTTACATTAAAAATATCAAAAGGTGAGTTGCTTCAGAGAAATCTGCTGTGTACTGCTGTGTAAGTCTTATTTAGAGTACTGAAATGCAAGTATAGTATTTTAAGGGCCAGGTGTGCTTAATCCAAGCATTAGTATTTGGAATTGCTTCATATGCATGTGAAACTTTGATGTTGAGCCAGGAGACCCAAGAAGAACTTATACATGTGAATTGTTGTGCTGGAGAAGAATATTGGAAATACTAAAGACTTGCTAAAAGGACAAAGGAAACTGTCTTTGAATAAGTATGGACAGTGCTTTTCAGAGAGAAGTGGGAGAAGACTTAGTTCTATATATTTTGAGCATGTTGTTATGAGAGACTGGTGCTGGGAGAAGGATATTATGCTTGGTGAAGTAAAGGAGAAGTTAAGGAGATGAAGACTTTCAGGAAAATGGCCTGACACCCCGGCTGTCCACAATGGGCTCAAGCATAGGAACAACTGTGAGGATAACACAGCTCCAACGTAGTGCCTTGTTAGGCTGGGCCTGAGGTGGGACATCTGGTGGGAACCCATTCAGTGACACCTAACAACATCGCGTTTTCTTTCTTTCTCAATATAACCTTTTAAATGAGTGTTTTTCCTTTACCAGGTTGCCAGAAAAGTGCCCCCAGTTTAATATTTCTCAAATTGTGAAGGACAGAACAATTAAAAATATTTAAAAGCAAAGCTCTAGCTATCAAAGTGGCTCCTATTTATAAAGTTCCTACAGGATCGGGTATAATTGCCCCGTGGAGTTTCTAAAGCTACCTGATGCATCCGTCTTCCACGAAATTGCTGGTGGGTCCCTCCTGCTCTTGTCATCTTTTGGTTCTCAGTGCAGTGCTTAACCAGGATGCCACCGGGCGCACCCTATGAACAGCGTAGAGAGATTAAATCTCTAAATAAGGCTATGTGGGATTTGAATCTAAGTACTTTTGACTAAATAAAATAAGTTCAATAGTCTTATAATATTATTAGATGACTCACTGTGGTTTAATGACTTCAATTATGTGGCTCATTTGTTTTCTTGACTTTTGCGGTTATACAATATCATTTGTTAATACAGTTTCACCAATATTTATTCCATAACCATGTATTGAATAGAGCACCACACAGAGTAACCTTCCCCCAGCTAACATTTTTCCCTCCTGGGACTCTCATTTCAGAAGTGCATAATCATCAATATTTGAAATAATATCCTATTTCTAAGTGGTACTTTCCCTCTTTGCTTTCTGACTCTTTATTTTGTGGTTAAATTGTCCCCCATTGCTGTGAGCTTAGATCTCTTCTGTAATTTAGAATTTATAATCATTGTCAATGAAGGTAAGACATTTTTAAAAGGTTAAGTATACATATATATTTACATACATATATAGTTTTATTACACAAATGGAATAGTAAAATATATTACACTAATTTTAGAGATTTCTTTAAATTATTAATCATAGCCTTAACTAATGTTTTTATTGATAAAATGGCTACTGTTTGATAGCCACTGTGCTAGCTGTAGCCAAGCCAACTCACAGTTGCTGATTTCCTCTAAAATCATATCTAAGCAGAAAATACATATTTTAGGAAAGTAGTGCATGGATAATTATTTGCTCTCGGGTGGAGTCAGTTTGTCTTATATAAATATTTCATACAAGACTAGAAAGTCTTATCTTGGTAAAACCATATGCATTGAGCAACTTTTATTTGCCTTGAATATATTATTTGTTACAGCATAAATTAGTTCAGAACTCTTTTGAAGTGATGTGGATGTGGTTTTGCAGTAACAATATTTTCTGCACAAGGCTATCCTATATTTTGTCTTTTATCATCTAAAAAGGCAATTTCTGAAAATGCACTATTTACTTGTCTACATTTCTATGATTGGCATCAGCATAAAGATAGTGACCACACCACATAACTGATAAAAGGTGCATAAAGAATTTCAACCACCAGAAACTATGGCCAGATTTTTTTACTTCTTACTAATCTTATATGATGTCTGGATGCTAATGTTTCCACTTAGACTGATATTTTATGACCTCTCACTCAAGTATTTGCTTTATGCATGAATTTTCTTTGACTCATAAATTAATCAATTTCTTCTTACTAATATAGTCTGTGTTAGTCTGGGTAGACTAGAGAAACAAATCCATAGATATATACGTGTAGAAGAAAGTGGTTTATATATAATAGCAATTGAACATTGAGAACACATCCCAACCCAGTCCAGTCCAATGTCATAAATCTGATATTAGCCCATATGTCTGGTACCAATCTATAAGTCCTCTTCCAACTCATGAAGCCCATGCAATGGCACCAGGAAAATCACAGGCCACTGGATACAGAGTCTTGTGTATCCAGTGGTGGCAGAAGCATCTCAGTATTGGCAGGGGTCTTCCCATGGCTTCTCCAGTTTCCACGGCTCAGAGTCTATCAACATGCTGCCATGAGTCTTGTCAGCTATAACATCTCCCAGGAATTGAGCCCAGAGAGATAGTGTCTCCTGCCTCCAAGAAGGAATTACCACATTTCCCAGAATTGCCAGGATAAGGCCATACCCACACAGAGATTTCATTGACTATCTCCAGAATGACAGGCTAGACTCCACCCTTATACTCTTAATCCTCGATTGACACCAGATTAGCTGACTGCTACATATTGTGTCTGAAATATAACTAGAACTTAGGTGTTTCGGGATATTTTTTAAATATAATTTTCTTAAAGTAGTTAATATCTAATATGTGAATTGCAATGTGTTTAGTGGTAGATTAGAAAATAAAATATAACAATTTTAGGGCCTACTGGGTACCATTTCTCTTTTTAATAAAGTCAACCTCTTAAATGGCATCTGGAAGAAAACATGTAAATTTCATCACTCTTTCAATGTTGAATATTTGCTTCAATGGGATCCAATTTACCCCTCAAGGTTTTGATTTTAGACATATGCTGTCTTAGACAGGGTTCTCTAGAGAAAAAAAGGGAACTTATGATTAGATAGATAGATGATAGATGATGTTGATAGATGATATATAGATAGATAACACAATGAAATAAATAACTAGTTGGTCCTCCATGCGGTATAGAGGGCTCAGTTCAGCTCTTCCAGGAGATAGATAGTTAATATATTGGCAGTCCTTCCACTCATGAGGGCTGTTGGGTACAAGTAAAAGAAGCAGACAACTGAGTCTTCTGTAGAACAATATAAGCAGGCTGGCCACAGGCAGCAAACAGAAGGGCAGGTCACCAACAGTCAGCCAGATGGCAGGGTTCAACACATCGCTCAAGCGATGTAATCACTAGCATTGTGGTGAAGCAGGTCTCAAAAGAAACCTCAAACTGTAGCAACATGGGCCATGGGTTGGGTCTCCCACAGGTCATGTATCTCGCAAGCTGAGGCAGAAAACTCACTAAGTCTTACTTGTCTGATCATCAGAGAGCAAGAGACTTGGTAAGCTTCACCATTTATCTTGTTTGCCCTTAAATTAAATTGCAACTTTATTAATCCTACATGTATCTATTGGCCAGGGTGGCACAATAAACCTATCTATCACATATATAGAGATCTAATATATTTCTGTTGCAATGCTACTTTCAAAGAGACCTACAACTTTTCTGACAAGTAAATATAACATTATGTCATTAGGACCAAACATATGTAAAAGTCAATTGAAATGGCAAAAAATAAGATTAAGTT
>PVJH01048728.1:0-10657 GCA_004026705.1 Nesogale talazaci
ATTCCCATAATCACAAGTTGATTGAACTACAAGGGAACTCCAAAAAGTGTCCAATCAAATATCTATTTTACATTTGTCAGGACACTTTTTGGAGGCCCCCAATATTTCATCATTCTTCACCAGCTCGCCCATTTCTGTGATATGAATAATAAAACAAGACACTAGAATGTTAGCACAATGGCATCACAAGAGGGACATGTTGTATTTACTTATGAACTCTGTGAAGCACTTGAGTGTTCCTTACAATTGGCCGGTGGCCTTCAAGTCTCAGACATGTGGGTGCTGATCACTGAGGGGCCCACACTAGGGGATCACCTGCAGAGGCTCTTTGATCTACAGAGAATTACAGTCTCTGTAGGCACATGCAGGAAACTTCTGAAAGCCACACATAGCCACATAATCAGAGAACTTGATGGCAACGAGTTGGTCTAGTGCTTTCCTTCAACTTCAGCTACCTTTATTGAGTGTACATAGGTGATGAAAAATAAAAAGGCTTTGTGTATTGGGCTGGTCCATTTTCCATAGACCTACTTGCTTAGAAGTTCCCACCTTGTCCTGCTATTCACAAGAAGGACCTCATAGCAAACTATCAGCTGTACAGCAGGGTGACCACATTAGTTCCCACACCCCCAAATACTTACCCTTGCAGAAAACAGTAGAGGGTACTTCTCTCTGTCCCACCAAAGACTTTGTGGAAAACTGACATGCAAACACCCTTTTTGGCTTAAGACTTATATTCTACGAATTCTAACAGCTTTCCAAGGTGCATGAGAAGAAAGCAATAAAGGATAAATCCAAAAAATTCACGTGGCAACTTCTATTTTTTGTCCCCATGTGACGTTTTCAAGGTTTCCTCTATTTGGAGACCCTCCCTCCTGATTTCCTATTTCTGCGAGATGAGCTTCACAAATTCATGTGAAAAGTTCCACTTTGGGGAAGTACTCAATCTACGGCATGAAAGATTCACACTTAGTGCTTTTAATAATTGGATGGTCTGCCAGACCAAATAACCTGCTGTGTACTAAGAATAATACAAAGTCCAGGAAACAACACGTCACCAACACAGAATGCTTAAGATGGACTGACTTGTTCCTGTGAAAATCAACAGGTAGCAAAGTTGGCCAATTTGTGCTTAGTGGCATGCTCCACACAGACACAGAGGCATATATACTCTTGTTAGTTTCATCTGATTAGTGAATTATATTGAATGGCAAACACCACTGAGAACAAATACCATACATAAATGTATGGATTGACTTTGCACTGCAATCCCTGAAGTAAAGCAGACTTCTCTATATGGGACACTGAATATACTACATACAGCTGTGCAAACAATGGGAGTTGATCCTCGTGCACAGCTTGTGCCACACCTAGCCTCTGATGCCCAACCATGCCTGTTGGACGAATAATTCACAACAATACAATGCAAGGTTGGCAGGGCCCTAGTACATTGGGGGTGGTTTCTGTCCCTCCTTCCGGATTCTCTAAGACTGAAGTCCAAAATCACATTTCCTGACCAGGAACCCAAATTGAAAATGGCTGCTATTGGCTTTATCTCACCCTCAGAATTTCCACTTCTCACCAAGACTTTTGCCAGCATGTGGTTGCCAGGCTGGTAACAAGTCCTTCAAAAACACTGCCTGCATCATGGTCAGGAGGTTACAGCCTGGATGGAGATGAACTTAAAAAAGGGTGCCTTCCCCATCCCCAGGCTATTTTCCCTTCCCTGCTTGCTGCACCAATTTGAGGTGGGATATAGTATGGAAATACAATCCTCCAAATTCTCCATAGTGGTAAGGGGGGGGGAGATTCAGAACACAGGAGGATTCCAGAAACAACAGAGATGAAAGTAAGCAAGAGCAGTACGGGTCGTACCAAGGGAAAAAGCAAGCAAGAGGCAGAGAAGAAACAGAAGGCTGTAATCGCCAATAGAGAGTAACAAAGAAAAACAAACTCTTCATGGTTCGGAGGTGGGTGGCTTAATAATGCGTGCTGGCACAGGGGGAAGGTAGTGATGTGGGCCGCATATCTCTTCCTGATTGGCATGTCTGAACTGGGCAGGGCTCATTAAACTGTCACAAGCATGAGAAATCTTTGGCATGATGGGTAAGATGTGGACGTGGGATGAATCATGGGGAGAAAGAGCTTTCCTGGAAGGTGCTGGTCTATGCTAAGCTGGCCCCATCCCTCCCCTGTCCCACTAAGGAGATCAGGGTCAGAATGGACTTGGGAGCATTACCTACGTTTGAATTTTTTGTTCTTGTCCTTCTCTTTGGACAGCTTTCCCAGTTCCACAGCATGCTTAAAATACAAGAGGACCATGTATTTTAAGTCGGTTTGTGAACTTTTTGATGTCTCCCTATATTTCCTTATTATTCGCCAGCTTGCCCTTCTCTGTGAGATGACTAATACAAAATGAACAAACAAGTGAGGAGTACCAGAATGGAACAAGAAGAGGTGCATGTTGCGTTTGTATAGGACCTTTGTGAAGGACTATGATCCTCTTACAGACCCGAGGTGTCCTCCGAAATACTCAGAGACGCAGATCACTGTGGTGCCCACGTTTGGAAACCACCGGCTGAGTCTCTCTCCCTTCCATTCTCTGCACCCCACAGGTAGGCTACTGCAGGATGCCACCAATTAACTAGGAAGTCAGAAGGGATTTGATGTCTATAACTTTGTTTTGCACATTTAGGCTGCTTCTGTCACTTTCTGAATGCACGGGGCAAAGAGAAATACAACATGATTGTCAAAAGTATTGCTCTGTCTTCTGGGGTCCTGGAATGGACTTGTAGAAGTCCCGTAGCAGTCATTTCCTACCTCTTTGTTCCTTGGCCCTCTTTGGCATGGGTGTTAGACGTTCCAAAATACAAATGGACTTCCAATATTTCACACACAAAACCCCATGTGACATTTGCCATTGACCTTTCTGAATTCCCTTAACACAACTTACTGTCAGGCAAGGTTGCACCTGTGTGTGAAGTATTAATGAATAAACTGAAAACATACAGACATGGTGGAGCTGTATGAATTCACGTCACAGGTCACTTTTTGTGCAATCATTCTAACTGATGGCTGTGTAATGACACCTTTTGCTGCTAATTAAAAACACCTGTTATATGGCAGGAATAATACACCTCTGAAAAGGAACCTTGGTCATCGATAGATCTATGGTAGACCAAGTCGCTCTGCTCTGGGAATCTTCCATGGCAGTCATACCCACTGTGTTAGTCTGGGGAGGCCAGAGGAACAAATTTCATAGACGTGCATTTAGATATCAGGAAAAGGTTTATACACAAGAGAAACAGGACATTGAATCCAGTCCAGTTCAAAGTCATGAGTCTGATATTAAGCCATATGCCCCAAAATCAGTCTATAAAGTCTCCTTCTGAATCACGAAGTCACAGGTCAGTGGGTTCAAAATCCAGGAGTTAGCAGGGGTCTCCACATGACTCCGGGTCCATCAACAGCATCCCGTGGTGGCAGAAGCAACTCTTCGCTGGCAGAGGTCTCCATGTGATCGCCCTAGCTCCATCAGGGCAAATCCATGTGGTCTCTTCCCCGGCACCTCCAGCTTCTCAGATGCTGCCATCTTGTCTTGTCCATGATTAAATATCTCTGAGACAAACTTCCAACCAATGGGAAAGATAGCTCCTCATCTTCATGAGGGAAATATCGTGAGATTTCCCAGGATTCTCAGGAGAAAGCCATGCCCACATAGAGCCCCCATTGGCTACTCAATGTCTATCTCCAGATTAACAGGCTAGATTCCACCCCTACATTTCAATCATAAAATTAGCATAAGCACATGACTGCCACACCCACTCACTTCTCAAATAGAGTAATTCCAGAAATCCGCAGAGCAGTCTCATGTTCTTCTCTCATTCGGTCTTTTCAGCCTTCCTTCCAACAAATTATGTCCCTGTCCTAAACTTTCAGAAAGTTTCAGGAAAAGCTCAGTCCTCTCATTGGGGCTCCCACAAGTTAGCCCTTTGGAATGCTCAATTAGGGGTACATTGAGCAGCCCTCGTACTGTTTCTGGCAACTGTGCAACTCGCTCTTCTTTGGCCTGCGATCCTGTGTGAATGTGGACATACAAAATTAAAAGAGGACTAGGAAAATTTAGCAGCGTCACCTGACAGCTGGCCACAGAATTTTAGATGCGCCTACCCTTACAGGACCTAGTGGCTGAGTGTTCCCACATTGTGCTGCTGTTCATGAGAAGGTCCTCAGTTCAAACCACAGCTGTGTAGCAGGGGACTACTTGGGTTCCCACAGTTAAACAGACTTTCCCTCACAGAAAGCCAAAGGGAGTACTTCTACCTTGTCCATTACCAGAAAGGTAGTAGAAGAACACGCACTCAGGCCAGATGTTTAGTTTAAGTCTGTTATTTTGCTGATGACCGTAGCTTTCCCCTTTGCACAAGATGACAAAAACAGATGGGAACTCAGAAAAATTCGCATCCAAACGCTCATCGTACTTCTTTGTATGAACATTTCGAAGGCACAATACATGTGTTCTGTCTTCACACAGCTTTGTTATCTCTGTGTAAAGAATAAACAATGTGTCTGTATGTGCTGGGGGAAGATAAAAGGAATTAGCACAATGTCCAAAAAACACACGTGCATTTTGCTATTCCTATGAAATGTGTGAGCCCCACCCACAGTCTTCCTTACAATCCCCTGTGGGACTCAGATCTTACCCATTGGGACGCTGAGCACTAGGAGATTTGGGGAGAGAATGCACCCCCTCCGCTGCAGAAGTAACATGAGGCCGGCTCATCCACAACGGGTTATCGTCGCTGTACCCCAGGCTCAGGCTTCTACAGTCTTCCAGAGAGAAGCCAGAGTTTCAGCCGGATGTGATGCCTGTCACTTTGGTTATGTTAGCTAGCTGCTTCAGACAGCTCGACGGAGTGCATGGATTGTCCATGGGTTGTACAGCAGGACAAGCGTGTGTCCTCCGGCCCGACTGTGGGCTCACTCCGAAATCCCAATGGGTAATTTTATCCTGTGAGATAGAGGTCTTAGGATAAAATAATGTTCTTGGGAGCTTTGCCTTTTTTATGAGCCCTCAGGAATGGTCTCCTTTGAGCAGATTAATAGTACAAAGCACCTCAAAAAATGTCCATACCAAACTACATTTCATGCTTATCCAGGGACTTTCAGAATTCCCACAGTGTTTCTTCATCTTTGCTCTGCTCTCTGATGTGGGGAAAGGTACAAAAGATAGAAAACTAGGGTGGGGGAGGAGTCTGAGTGATAGACATTCACCCCAATGCACCATATTTCCACGGCCCAAAATGCCATGTTACAGCTATCAATGGGCTTGTCGACACACCATAGGCTCCCTCCAGGAGTCAAGTGGATGAGCAGTTCAAAATCTGTGTTGCTAGCCACAAGCAATCTGTAGATGGACACCTCTAGAAGCTGGACAGGAGACTATATGGCTTGGGATGTTTGAGTTATGATTGCATTTGTATTGAGGGCAGGTTTTCTGGTTTACGAGTATCAGATGATCGTGTTCAAGAACTGATTTGAGACTCAATAATTAAAGACTTGCAATCAAGACATCCACATCCAAATAGTCAGGTGATCACGACTGGGTAAGCACCACGATCACAGGGTGAGTGGAAGGTGGGCTACAGAGAAATTTAACAGATTTAGGAAGCATTTGAGAAAACCCATGAAATGCTAAAGCTCAACAGGTGCAATGGGGTAGCAAATGAAACAAGCAAGGAGCTTCTCACTGTATGGGCCCCAGCCAGGCAAAAGCGACCGAGAGGTTCATCTCAACAAGCAAGAAGATTTTGAAAGGAGGAACTCTAAAGGCTGTAAAGAGAAAGAGAGATGACCAGAAGAAGGAGCTTGAATACCCTCACCCAACTTTTTGAAAACTGATTGGTGCAGGGCTTGTCAAAATAGTCTTAGAGACTCCTTTGAAGATGCTGGCTCCAGAGGCCCAGGAAGGGTGCAGCCTGAATGGAGATCAGCTTAAGAGTTTGCTTCCCCAGTTCTGATCCTCTAATCTCTTTGGGCATTTTGGCAATAATCTGACAAAAATAAATATCAAATCAAAGAATTTATTTTCAAAATGTGAAATTCTTACAACCAGTTAATATGTTTCTTCCAACCAGTTCAGAAAAGAAAAAGCAGAGAGAAGGGAGATCCCAGAAAGAAGGAACCAGTGGGAACAGCCACAGGAGAGAGTCCATGAGAAAGCTAGAAAGGTGCAAGAGCCAGGAGAAGAAACAGTAAGAACTTGTGAAGAAAGAAGAGGAAGATTAGAGCCAAGAGAGAGAACGAGGAAAGCTGCATTCAAATATACACTCGCAGACTGTGGATAACAATGAGCATTGGGTGGTGGTGCTGGTGATGGGAACCACATCTTTTATTCATGGACAAGTTTGAATGCAGCATGGTTGACATAAACTGAACAGGTGGGGAAATTTTTGGTTTGATTTGGACAATGTGCAAATGGAGAGATTCATGGGGAGGGGTCTGGAGGGGCAAATGGAGACTCTCGTAATGACAAGGTGTGGCTCCAAGCTCAGCTTGCCCCATGCATTCCCTGTCTCATAGGGCAGTGAAGAGTCAGAAAGCAGTCGGATGCATTACCTTTGATTTGTGTCTTTTGCTGTTGATCTCCTCCTTTGGACAGCATTCCCATAATCACAAGTTGATTGAACTACACGGGAACTCCAAAAAGTATCCAATCAAATATCTATTTTAAATTGGTCAGGACACTTTTTGGAGGCCCCCAATATTTCATCATTCTTCACCAGCTCGCCCATTTCTGTGATATGAATAATAAAACAAGACCCTAGAATGTTAGCACAATGGCATCACAAGAGGTTAAATGCTGTATTTACTTATGAACTCTGTGAAGCCCTTGAGTGTTCCTTACAATTGGCCGGTGGCCATCAAGTCTCAGACATGTGGGTGCTGATCACTGAGTGGCCCACACTAGGGGATCACCTGCAGAGGCTCTTTGATCTACAGAGAATTACAGTCTCTGTAGGCACATGCAGGAAACTTCTGAAAGCCACACATAGCCATATAGTCAGAGAACTTGATGGCAGCGAGTTGGTCTAGTGCTTTCCTTCAAATTCAGCTACCTTTATTGAGTGTACATAGGTGATGAAAAATAAAAAGGCTTTCTGTATTGTGCTGGTCCATTTTCCATAGACCTACTTGCTTAGAAGTTCCTACCTTGTCCTGCTGATCACAAGAAGGACCTCATAGCAAACTATCAGCTGTACAGCAGGGTGACCACATTAGTTCCCACACCCCCAAATACTTGCCCTAGCAGAAATCAGTAGAGGACACTTCTCTCTGTCCCACCAAAGACTTTGTGGAAAACTGACCTGCAGGCACTCTTTTTGGCTTAAGAATTATATTCTCTGAATTCTGACAGATTTCCAAGGTGCATGAGAAGAAAGCAATAAAGGATAAATCCAAAAAATTCACGTGGCAACTTCTATTTTATGTCCCCATGTG
Organism: Nesogale talazaci; assembly: GCA_004026705.1. Classification (NCBI taxonomy): domain Eukaryota; kingdom Metazoa; phylum Chordata; class Mammalia; order Afrosoricida; family Tenrecidae; genus Nesogale; species Nesogale talazaci. The sequence continues at coordinate 7,501 of PVJH01048728.1, forward strand.
ACGTTTTCAAGGTTTGCTGTATTTGGAGACCCTCCCTCCTGATTTCCTATTTCTGCGAGATGAGCTTCACAAATTCATGTGAAAAGTTCCACTTTGGGGAAATACTCAATCTAGGGAATGAAAGATTCACACTTAGTGCTTTCAATAATTGGATGGTCTGCCAGACCAAATAACCTGCTGTGTACTAAGAATAATACAAAGTCCAAAAAACAACATGTCACCAACAGAGGATGTCTAAGATGGACTGACTTGTTCCTGTGAAAATCAACATGTAGGAAAGTTGGCCAATTTGTGCTTAGTGGCATGCTCCACACAGACACAGAGGCATATATCCTCTTGTTAGTTTCATCTGATTAGTGAATTATATTGAATTGCAAACATCACTGAGAACAAATTCCATATATAAATGTATGGATTGGCTTTGCACTGCAATCCCTGAAGTAAACCAGACATCTCCATATGGGACACTGAATATACTACATACAGCTGTGCAAACAATGGGAGTTGTTCCTCGTGCACAGCTTGTGCCATACCTAGCCTCTGATGCCCAACCATGCCTGTTGGAAGAATAATTCACAACAATACAATGCAAGGTTGGCAGGGACCAAGTACATTGGGGGTAGTTCCTGTCCCTCCTTCCTGGGATTCTCTAAGAAAGAAGTCCCAAATCACATTTCCTGACCAGGAACTCCAAATTGAAAATGGCAGCTATTGACTTTATCTCACCCTCAGAAGTTCCTGTTCTCACCCAGACTCTTGCCAGCATGTGGTTGCCAGGCTGGTAACAAGTCCTTCAAAAACACTGCCTGCATCATGGCCAGGAAGGTTGCAGCCTGGATGGAGATGAACTTAAGAAAGGGTGCCTTCCCCATCCGCAGGCTATTTTCCCTTCCCTGCTTGCTGCACCAATTTGAGATGGGATATAATATGGAAATACAACCCTACAAATTCTCCAGAGTGGTAAGGGGGGGGAGATACAGAACACAGGGGGATTGAAGAAACAACAGAGATGAAAGTAAGCAAGAGCAGTTAGGGTGGTACCAAGGGCAAAAGCAAGCAAGAGGCAGAGAAGAAACAGAAGGCTGTAATCGCCAAATGAGAGTAACAAAGAAAAACAAACTCTTCATGGTTCGGAGGTGGGTGGCTTAAAAATGCGTGCTGGCACAGGGGGAAGGTAGTGATGTGGGCAGCATATCTCTTCCTGATTGGCATGTCTGAACTGGGCAGGGCTCATTAAACTGTCACAAGCATGAGAAGTCTTTGGCATGATGGGTAAGATGTGGACTTGGGATGAATCATGGGGAGAAAGCGCTTTCCTGGAAGGTGCTGGTCTATGCTAAGCTGGCCCCATCGCTCCCCTGTCCCACTAAGGAGATCAGGATCACAATGGACTTGGGAGCATTACCTACATTTGAATTTTTTGTTCTTGTCCTTCTCTTTGGACAGCTTTCCCAGTTCCACAGCATGCTTAAAATACAAGAGGACCATGTATTTTAAGTCGGTTTGTGAACTTTTTGATGTCTCCCTATATTTCCTTATTATTCGCCAGCTTGCCCTTCTCTGTGAGATGACTAATACAAAATGAACAAACAAGTGAGGAGTACCACAATGGAACAAGAAGAGGTGCATGTTGTGTTTGTATAGGACCTTTGTGACGGACTATGCTCCTCTTGCAGACCCGAGGTGTCCTCAGAAATACTCAGAGACGCAGATCACTGTGGGTCCCACGTTTGGAAACCACCGGCTGAGTGTCTCTCCTCCTCAGTCTATGCACCCCACTGGCAGGCTACTGCAGGATGCCACCAATTAACTAGGAAGTCAGAAGGGATTTGATGTCTGTAACTTTGTTTTGCACATTTAGGCTGCTTCTGTCACTTTCTGAATGCACGGGGTAAAGAGAAATACAACATGATTGTCAAACGTATTGTTCTTTCTTCTGGGGTCCTGGAATGGACTTGTAGAAGCCCCGTAGCAGTCTTTTCCTACCTCTTTGTTCCCAGGCCTGCTTTGGCATTGGTGGTAGACGTTCCAAAATACAAATGGACTTCCAATATTTCACACACAAAACCCCATGTGACATTTGTCATTGACCTTTCTGAATTCCCTTAACACAACTTATTATTAGGCAAGGTTGCATCTATGTGTGAAGTATTAATGAATAAACTGAGAACATACAGACATGGTGGAGCTGTTTGAATTCACGTCACAGGTCACTTTTTGTGCAATCATTCTAACTGATGGCTGTGTAATGACACCTTTTGCTGCTAATTAAAAACACCTGTTATATGGCAGGAATAATACACCTCTGAAAAGGAACCTTGGTCATCGATAGATCTATGGTAGACCAAGTCGCTCTGCTCTGGGAATCTTCCATGGCAGTCATACCCACTGTGTTAGTCTGGGGAGGCCAGAGGAACAAATTTCATAGACGTGCATTTAGATATCAGGAAAAGGTTTATACACAAGAGAAACAGGACATTGAATCCAGTCCAGTTCAAAGTCATAAGTCCAATATTAAGCAATATGACCCAAAATCAGTCTATAAAGTCTCCTTCTGAATCATGAAGTCACAGGTCAGTGGGTTCAAAGTCCAGGCGCTAGCAGGGGTCTCCACATGACTCCAGGTCCATCAACAGCATCCCGTGGTGGCAGAAGCAACTCTTCGCTGGCAGAGGTCTCCATGTGGCCGCCCTAGCTCAAGCAGGGCAAAACCATGTGGTCTCTTCCCCGGCATCTCCAGCTTCTCAGATGCTTCCATCTTGTCTTGTCCATGATTAAATATCTCTGAGACTAACTCCCAACGACTGGGGAAGATTGGTCCTCATCTTCATGAGGGAAATATCACGAGATTTCCCAGAAGTCTCAGGGGAAAGCCATGCCCACATACAGGCCCCATTGGCTACTCAATGTCTATCTCCAGATTAACAGGCTAGATTCCACCCCTACATTTCAATCATAAAATAAGCATAAGCACATGACTGCCACACCCACCCATTTCTCAAATAGAGTAATTCCAGAAATCCGCAGAGCAGTCTCATGTTCTTCTCTCATTCGGTATTTTCAGCCTTCCTTCCAACAAATTATGTCCCTTTCAACCGCTTTCAGAAAGTTTCAGGAAAAGCACAATCCTCTCAGTGGGGATCCCACAAGTTAGCCA
>PVJH01048729.1:0-10674 GCA_004026705.1 Nesogale talazaci
GGGGAGGGGGAGGCGGGGGTGGGAGGTGGAGGTGGGGGCGGGGCGGGGGTGGCTGCCCCTGCTGTGCGTACTTCGCTATCTGCGCTTGGGTCAGAGCTGTTTAGAAATCGCCGAGCCTGAAGACCTTATGCCACGACATTTTGCCCGCTCCTCTGAGGTGCCGGCCGGGTGGCCGGAGTGGTGGGACGCCAAGTGTGAGGGAAATCGTGGTCGAGGCCTGGAATGGCAGGCGAGAGCCAAGGCTGGGACCCCCTCGGCCTGCGTTTCCGCACCTTTCCTCGTCCCACCTCTGGCTTTTGTGCCCCACCCACCTCCACCTGGTCCGGTCCGCGGTGGGCAACTCACAGGGATTGTGCTGGGCGGGCCGGCGACCCAAAGTCCCAAGCTGCCTTTAGGCCTACCTGACACGGGGGAGTGCCCCCCCCAACCCCCCCTCCCCCCGGTTCAAACTGGATCAGACAAGGGGCGGGGCGGGGTGGGGTGGGGAGTCACGGGGGCGGGGGCAGGCCAAGGACCTTCCAAAAGTTGGTGGGGGGAGAAGGCAGTTACCAGAGCTGGGAATTTTCCCAGGAACTTTATGGAAGCCCATCCTCTCCCCCACCCCCCCACCCCCCCGCGCTGTTTCCTCAACTCGTGGAGTTTCTGGCTGGAGGGAGCTACAACAATGTCTGAGGCTCTCCGAGACCGCTGTGGGGGAGTGGGATGGGATGGACTGGTAGGGCTTGGAGGAGTTCACTGAAAGAAGTGCAGGTGGTGCCATGACTAAGTGCAGGGGTTGCCAACCCCAAGGCCGGTGGTTTGATCCCAGCGGTGGCTCCACAGAGGAGAGGCGTGGCAGTCGCCCTCCCCGCGCAGAGTCCAGAGTCTTGGAAACCCAGTGGGGCGGCTCTTGTCTGCTCTGTGGGATAGCTCGAGGGCTTGGGATCCAGTAGACGACAACCCGTTGACTTGGCTTTGTGGTTTCGTGAACTTCGTGTAGGCCCTGGTGTATCATTTGGGCATAAAGAGTAGGTAAGACTCTTCTGGAAAGACCTGATCACAAAATACTTAAAACGAAGCAAAAGTTGAGATAGGAAGAGAGGCGTAGATTGCAGTTGAGGCCCATTACATTGGAAGATGCTACTTTCCCAGAGAGTGCTGGGAAAGCCAAAGCCCTGGGCGATGTTGATCTTTGCAGTTTAATCTGCACCCGAAGCAAGCTCTTCAGTTTTATAGTTCAGTTCCTGGCCACCTGTGAGCCTTTTCGAAGTTTGAGGTAGCGCCAGGCTAGAAAGTAAACGTTGCTTTTCCTATAAATGGTCATTTTCACTCTCTGTTCGTTGGATTTGAAGTAGAACCCGGTGACATCTACCTTTCACTAGTCAACCGAGACAGATTCATTCACGTGAAAAGGAACCAATAGAAGTAGTCCAGAAACTCCCAACTCCTTCCTTCTGTCCTTAACAGGTGAAATGGTAACTGAAGTTGCATTTGATGGCTTTCTGTAGTAGCTAGAGTTGATCTTCATTATAGGTGTCTTGGTGAGGGTGTTACTTGAGTAGTAAAAAACCCTGGTAGGGTAAAGTGACCAGATTTTAAGCGGGACACCATTGACGGAGGGTGGAGGTGTTCTTGATTAAAAATTTGGTCTATATGGAGCAACAAAAATTTTGCTAGAATGCAAAAATATTATTATAACATAATTTATTTTAATTTTAAAATGCCGCGGGATGGTAAATTATTAAAAAGCGGGGCATCTGGTCACTTTATGGTAGGGGGTGGTGTTATGTGAAAAACCTATGAGTCTTGTCATTGGAAACCAACGTTCTAATTCAGGCTCTGCTGTAACACACTGGGCGACCTTGGACAAAGGGACTTCACAGCACTGAGGTGCCTTGTGCTCATTGATAAAACTGAAACCTGTGCATCTGATCAGATTAATCTCTAAAGCATGCGCTCCCCCCTACCCCCACAAAAAGATATGATGGTCATTTCAAAGGGAAAGGGATGAGGTTTACAATAAAACACCACACAAACACACCAAAAAACTCCACCACCATCACAAAAAAAAAATCAGTCAAAACTTAAATCCTTGCTATATTCTTCCCATAACAGGATTCTGACCTCATGGGGGTGGGGGTGGGGGACTGAAGGCATACACCCGTAGGATAAAGGGAGAGGACTAACAGCTAAGTCATTTCTTCAGAAAGAAGCTCACATAAGCATTGCATGACATGGCAGGAGAGTTGGCCAGAAATCACAAGACATAAATGGCATGACAGCTAAAAGAAGGGGCCTTGTCGTGCAAAGTCCACTTTAGCCAGGCCCTTCCCTTAGGTCTTCCAGCCTCTTGACAGATGTTCTCTTTGGGCAGGTGCTATGGGAGCTTGAGCATTTGGAATAGGCGTGGGAATATTTTTAAGGTGAGGCAGAAAAGCAGCAACAAAGCTATGGTTGTAGAAAGGGCCAGGGGAGGGCCATCTCCACTGCTTAAAGGACCATGTGTGGGCACAGTAGTTCAGTGCCTGAAAGCAGTCAGGTAGGGACTGGGGTAGACACCAGTGACTCAGCTGCAGTGGGGCAACACATAGTCTTCAGGTAGTCCAGAGCATATAGGAGGAAGACAAACCACACTTATGGCCAATTTTTTTTTGGGGGGGAGGCGATATAGGAACCCTGGAGATGTAGTGGTTACCTGTTGTAGCCCCAGAGGGAAAAGATGAGGCTGTCTACTCCCATAAAGATTTGCATTCTAGGGCTGAGCCCTGGCGGCATAGTGGTTGTGTGCGGGACTGCAGCCCACAGGGTTGACAGTTCAAATCTAGCAGCAGCTCTCTAGGAGCAAGGCTGGGCTTCCTACTCCCACCAGGGCAGTGATGCCACACACACACAGACACACACACACAAAGATTTGCAGTCTCAGAAACCCACAGGGGTAGTTCCACATTGCTCTATAGCAGGGTGTCAAAATGGTGGCCCACAGGCCTCATGCGGCCCACAGGTAATTTTTTGTGGTCCACGATGCTCTGAAATAAAATGAAAATAGAAAAAATTGTTATGAAGAAAATAGTCCCCCCCTCAAAAAAAGAAAATAGTACTTAGGGGCGATCAGGCAATACTGTACACAAAAATTTCCTAGTTAACCCTTTCACTACTAAAGACTAGTAAAATCACAAAATGAAAGTTGTCCATTTTCACAATATGGTAGTAAATTGAAGAAATCAAAAGTGAATTCAATAAACATTACAGTGAGGTCAGAGAGATACAAGAAAAAAATTCCCTTTTTTAAAATTTTATTTTAGGCATCACTGCCCTCAGGTGGTGGGAGTAGGAGGCCCAGCCTTTGCTCCTGGGAGCCGGAATTGAACCTCCATCCCAGTGGGCCACAGTCCCGCGCACAACCACTACGCCACCGGGGCTCAGCCCGAAAAAAATTCCCTTTTTATTGGATCTTTTTCCTTTGAAGTTGCAAATGCTTCCACTTTGATACAACTGAATTTAATTGATTTCCAGAGTGATTTGGTTTTAAAAGACAAAAATTGAGAAGTAGGAATTCATAAAATAGATTCTTTTTTTATAAATCATTTTATTGGGGGCTCATACAACTCCCATCGTGAACAATACATATGTCAATTGTATGCAGACCACATTTGCACACTTGTTGCCATCATTACTCTTGAAACATCCTGCCTCCACCCCCACTCCTCCTTCTCCATGAACCCTTAATAATTTACAAATTGTTAATACTTTTTCATATTGCACACTGTCCAATGTGTCCCTTCACTCACTTCCTTGTTGTCCGTACCCGAGAGGAGGTTATATGTAGATCCCTGCAATTGGTTCCCCCTTTCTGCTCCCCCCTCCCGGTATCACCACTCCACCACTGGTCCTGAAGAGATCATCTTTCCTGAATTCCCCATGTTTCCGGCTTCAGTGTACAATATATTCTTATTTAGGTGAGAAATACCCAGAAATTAAAAAGTTTGCTGCACAATTTTTTTTTTGGCGTCACTGCTCTCTGGTAGAGTCCAGCCCCACTGCTGGAATTGAACCTCCATCCCAGTGGGCCGCAGTCCCGCGCACAACCACTACGCCACCAGGGCTCAGCCCCCGCTACACAAATTTTATGCTATTTTGGGAGTACATACTTGTGTGAGCAATTATTTTCATCCATGAAATGAAATAAAACTGCATATAGATCGAGATTAACTTATAAACATCTATCTACCTTAAGGAAGATGGTCTGTTCTCAGACTTTGAATCAAGATATTGGAAAACTAGTAGGAAGAAAGCGCTGGCAAGTTTCAGGTAACAAAAAATAATTCTAGTTTTATAAGTACATTAAATAAGGTAAGTGTTTAAATAAAAGCAATTACGTAGTGTTTTAATTATCTTACCCATATTCCTGAATCCTCATTTCAAAATATAAGTTTAACAAAATTTGTGTATGTGATGTGACCCGTGTGAATCTTGCCTGTTGCACCAAATGGCCCATGTTTTAATTGAGTTTGATGCCCATGCCGTATGAGGTCCTTATGGGTTGGAATAGACTTATTAGCACTAAGTTGAGATTTTCCTTCCCTCTCACAAACACTATTGTCAAACTCTGGGGAGGTGGAAAATGGTATTTGTATAGAACATAACCTCTTTGAGTAAACATTTTTAAAAATTAATTTCATCTCAGAAGATAGAGAAATTTTAAATATACAAAGAAGAGAGAAGCATGACAAATCTGGATTCATTATAATGCTAGCCCTCGGTATTTGTCTGTTGGTGTAACTTCGTTAGGCTTTCTTGTTAGCTTCAGAAAGAAACTTTTTACCCCCATACAAAGACCAGTATATCTTTTAAACTTGTTCTTTAAAGGTTTGATAGAATGCCCCAGTGAAACAGGTTAAGAGGGTGTGTGTGTGTGTGTGTGTGTGTGTGTGTCTGTGTTGGAGATGGGGGTAATACTGTATTGTCTAGTATTGATCTGTATAGATTTTTTGTTTCTTTCAGAGTTTGTTTTGATGTACTTCCCTAGAAAATTAACCTAATTATCGAGGGTAAGTCAATTTGTCTAACCGCAGTAGTAGTCCCTTTCTGTCTAACGGGCTCTGTGGTTTGAGCTTCTTTATTTTTTATTCCACATTGGTGTTTCTCCTCTTGGTTTAGGCTCACTAATGGAGGGCATTGATTGATTTTTATAATGGTTGTTCTCCAGTTCGTAGTCTCCTTACTGAAGTCCCTCTGACAGTCTTCGGGATCTTTTAAAAAAAGCAATTTTTTTCAAGGTTTTACATTGCTGTTGTCTGTATCTCTATTTGAGGCTATAATGATTCTTGGGAGCATTGTTCTAGCTGCTGTGTCCTGTTTGCTTCTCTCTTCAGCTAATCTGCAGCTTTAGAGTTTCATTCTATATGGACAAATAGTAAGTGGTTTGAGTTTTTACATTTCTAGTAGGTATTTTCTGTACTTCAAATTGGCATCCGTCATCTGATGTTGTTCTATCGTATTTAAAGAGTTGTTCTGAAAATAAGAGCTTTAAAATGATTGGTGGTTTCTGCACAGCCTAATAGTTAGCCATCTCATGCAAATGTTACTTGCACAGCAAGAAAGATGGTATCTGCTTTCTTCTCAGGTTATAATGAGTTTGAGGTATCAGATCTACCATATATATACATACATATACATATGCATACATATATATATATATTTCCATCCACTTAATGTTTCAGTCACTGGGTAGCACAAAGGTTCAGCAGTAGAGTACTAACCAGAAGGTCAACAGTTCAAATATACCCAGAGACACCTCCGAAGAAAGACCTGGCAATTTCCTTCCAAAAGCTCACAGCCCTGAAAACCCTATGGAGCAGTTCTCCTCTGCTCACATGAAGTCATTAAGAGTCGGAATCAACTACAGCAATTAACACAACCAGTGCTATGGCTCTGTTTCTTTGTATATATCCTGTAGTGTCTGCTCTGTGATTCTTGGTGTTATGTGTGACGTTTAGATATTTGTAACTGTCATGTCCTCATTCTAACTCGCACCTTTTGGTGTTCTAGACTACCATGCTTGCACTCACTCAGTCCTTTTCCGCCTGGATCCAACCCTAATTGATAGAAAGCTCTAGGCATCTCTTTTCTGCTCACATTCCTAGTATAGCATCACCATTATTTTATTTTCAGCCTTCCTGAATGACTTCACTTTAACTAGGTGTCCAGTCTAACAGGCAGTTGGGGCTGAAGGCATCATTTCCACATCTGTAGTGAGTTCAACATGTTTGTATTTACTGATAGGGCAGACCTGCCATCTGGAAGGAGATACAGCTGTACTATAAAAAAGTTGCTTTATTTTTAATACCTTTCTTTTTTCTAATGTTTCGCTTGGTCCTTTATCATATTTCATTTAATTATTAGGTTTGAGCTTTTAATTGTAGTGGTTATCTTAATAATTATTTCTTTGTGGCTAAGTCAGAAAGTATTGTGACTAGGGCTCCAATTCATACAAACACAGATTACTTCCAAACAAAGCAGGTTAAACATGTCTCTGTGATCAGTGGGTGACTGCAGGTGTACTCTCTCAGAAATAACACTTGTCTTGGTCTCCTTAGGGTTCCTTCAGGGAAAAAAAGTCTAATCAATACAGCAGTTTTTAAGGTTTCCAAGGGGATAAGTTCATTTCAAGGCAGAGAGAGGTCAGTCAGCTCAGAAGGTGATGGCAACTGTTTTCTTAGAATCCCCAAAGGATCATCTAGATAGATTTTTCTGCCGGATCACAGGGGCTTATTATGAAGATGTGTTCAGAAAACTAAAAATTGCACTGATGAGGAAAAGGCCAGAAAGTGACATCAAGATAATGCCCCCCCAAAAAAATCAGGACATTGTACCTGCTTCCAGAGTAACGGACTGGTGAACATGAATTCTGGAGGGAAGCCATAGCCCATCCACCCTCCAGCCCTGATCTTGCCCCTTCAAATTTCTTTTGCTTCTTGAAACTCAAAGAGCATTTCAAAGAAACACTATTTGATTCCCTTGAGGAAGCCCAGGCTGCCATTTTGACACTAAATGTAAGAGAGCAGGTGTCTCTGAGTAAGAGACAGAAACATCACCTTTGGCGGTATACATAGACCTATTTGGTGGCTATGTCAAGAACAATAGTGTCAGGTTTTGATATTTTTGTTGTAATAAAGGTTTCTATGATTTGGGCTCAAAACTTAATGGCTTATTTTTGCATTTCTTTATACTCCTTTTGTCCCAACCTGTTCGCAGTTCCCAAAACAAAAAACAAAAAAAAAAACTCACTGCCATCAAGTCAGTTCCAACTCATGTGCCCCTAAAGCTAGCCACATGTCTTATCAAGCACTTGAAGTGTGACACACACTTGAGTTGCTTGCGTGGCTGAGAAACCAAATCAATTTTGTGAAATTGAAATTTCAAACGGATACCCGACTCAGTTCATCAGAAAACAGTTTAAGTATGTTTTACGTGTCTGTATCCTTGGAGCCACTGTAAATTTTTTGAGATCGAATTATAGGTCAGTTATTTCCAGGGGAATAGAACTTCTGAATTGAAGTGTGCTTTAAATGTAAAATATACCCAAACCACATTTATAATCGAGTCAGTTCTGACTCTTAGTGACCCTCAATAAAGTAGAACTACCCTGTAGGTTTTGCGTGGCCGTAGTCTTTGCCGAAGCAGAGGAAAGCAGGTATTCACCTAAAGAAATCGAATGTTGCAGTGCTGTTGTTTTTTATAATGATTACATGGTTGAGATGATATTCTGGATATGTTTAGTTCAGTACAATATTGTCAAGGTTTATTTTGACCTACTTTTTATGTTAATGTCTTGGAGGTGTAATGGGTTACATGTCGGGCTGCCAACAAGATCAGCAGTTTGAATCAACCAGTGGCCTTCAGGAGAAAGAGGAGGCTTTGTGCTCCTGTAAAGAATTACAGTCTCAGAAGCCCCAGGAAGAGTTCTATCCTGTCTCATAGGGTCACTGGGAGGCAGAATGGACTTCATGGCAGTGGGTTCGGCTTTTTGTGTTATGTGCTTATTAGAAAATTGACAATTGTTACCGGTATAGCTCATGTGAAGTTTCTATAGGGTAGTGGAATTGTCAAAAGCACCTATGTATTCTCTGCTTGGAGCAGTGGGAACACTGCATGTCTACCTTCAGAAGAACCATCTAAGATTTGGCTTTCTTTACTGTAACTTTAATGTCTTACTCCATTGTGTTTGTTTTCTCAGTAAATCTCTTGGTGTTTGGGGAACAATGGATTGTCAGTGAGTGGCAGTTCATGCCTCGTGGTTCCTTATAGATTTGCAAAAGTTTAAAGTATGTCCCTCAAGTAGCTGCTACCACTTGTAAGTTCTTTTCAGAATGGAAGGATACCACATTGAGTCAGTCATTATATGTGGTCATGTCTCTGCATTGAAATATAAACCCGTGGTCATGTCTCTGCATTGAAATATAAACCCAAGTCTGAACCTCGGTGGTGTAGTGGTTGTGCGTGGGACTGCGGCCCACTGGGATGGAGGTTCAATTCCAGCAGCGGCTCCACAGGAGCAAAGGCTGGGCCTCCTACTCCCACCACCAGATGGAAGTGATGCCCCCCCCAAAAAAAAAAAAAGAAATACAAACCCAAAACCCAACTCACTGCTATTAGAGAAGTTTGGACTCATAGTGACCAGATAGACCTGTCCCTGTGGACTTCTAAGGCTGTGAATCTTGCAGTCAGCAACCAAACAGGTCATCCACTAGGCCACCAGGGTTACCTGCATTTAAAGGTGGTTTCTCCCAGCAAAAGTCACCAGAGCTGGCTTGTCTGGCAACCACACCTTACTTTTCCCCAAGCCTCATCTCTCTTTACTTTTTTGTTAACTACTTTTGTTGGGGGTTCGTACAACTCTTATTACTATGCACACATACATCCGTTGTGTCAAGCACTTTTGTACATTTGTTTCCCTCATCGTTCTCAAAACACTTGCTTTCTACTTGACTTCCTATATCCTCTCCTCGTTTTTGCCCCTCCCCTCCCCCCACGAACCTTGATAATTTATAAATTATTATTATTTTGCCATGTATTACACTATCTGACAGCTCCCTTCATCCACTTCTTTGCTGCCCATCCCTCAGGGAGGTGGTTATATGTAGATCCTTGCAATCAGTTCTCCCTTTCTACTCCACCTTCCCTTCACCCTCCCATTATCGCCCTTCTCACCACTAGTCCTGGGGGTTTCTTCTGCCTTGGGTTCTCTGTGTTTCCAGTTTCTATCTGTACCGGTGTACATCCTCCCAGTCCAATCAGATTTGTAAGGTAGAATTTGGATCATGATAGTGGTGGGAGTGGGGGAAGCATTTAAGAACTAGAGGAAGGTTGTATGTTTCATCGTTGCTTCACTGCACTCTGACTGGCTCGTCCCCTTCCCAAGAGCCTTCTGTGGGGGAATGTCCAGTTGCCTACAGATGGGCTTTGGGTCCCCCACTCCGCATTCCCCCTTATTCACAATGATAAGATTTTTTGTTGTTGTTCTTTGATGCCTGATAGCTGATCCCCTCAACACCTTGTGATCACCCAGGCTGGTGTGCTTCTTTCATATGGGCTTTGTTGCTTTCGAGCTAAATGGCCGCTCTTTAACCTTCAAGCCTTTCATGTCCTAGACTCTATATCCCTTGATAGCCCGGCACCATCAGCTTTCTTCACCACTTTGTCTACAGTGATCGTGTCTGAACAGGTTGGTGTGCTTCGTCATGTGGACTGTTGTTTCTCAACTAGATGGCTACTTGTTTATCTTCAAGCCTTTAAGACCTCAGGTGCTATATCTTTTGATAGCCAGGCACTATTGGTTTTCTTCACCACATTTGCTTATGCACCCACTTTGTCTGCAGCTATTGTGTTGGGAAAGTGAACATTTCAGCATGCCAAATTATTAGAACAAAATGTTCTTGTATCGGGGGAGTACTTGAGTAGGTGCCCACTGTCAATGTGTTACCTTAATACCAAGGCGATAAATATATGTACATAGATCTCTTTCCCCATTGCTATAAATGCCCTTTGCCTCCTAGTTCTTTCCTCTATTTCTTTTTACTTCTTCTTGTCCCACTATCATATTCAGCCTTCATTTGGGTTTCACGAATTCCTCTCGGCTACACTGTCCTTGATCCAACCCTGCCAGGCCTCCTACATCCTTCTCCCAATCGATTTTCTGTCACTTGTTGTTTCCTTGTCCCTGAGTTTGTTAACACCCACTTCCTTTCCCCATTTCCTCCTCTCTCATGTCTCCCGAAATGTCATGCCATTGTTTTCTTTTCTGGCTTGTTTATCCTGCCTATCCCTTCCAGATAGACATGCACTGATAACAATATGCACCAACACAAGACAATAAACAATAAAACACTAGCTACAACAACAATTCCTATAAGTAGGTCAGGGTCTGTTGTTTCCAATCAAGTCTGATGGGGCACCTCTCCCTGGTTCCACAGTCTAGTTTTGGTATTCCCTGGGACCTTCATTGCTCTGCTCCCCTTGCTGGTCTGTTTCACAACCCCAATGTCTGACTTCGGCATGGTGAGCTCAGGACAGGCGCTGTGTCTCCAATGTTGTCTCTCGTGGTGCTATGAGTCAGTGAGGAACGTTTGTGTCTCTTGGTGGTGCCGGCCATTTGGTCTTTTCTGTGCATTGGCTGCTCTGAATAGAAATATTGTC
>PVJH01048730.1:0-10652 GCA_004026705.1 Nesogale talazaci
CTTCTGTCCTCCCCTGGGGACTGGCCCCAACAAGGGGGGAAGAAGGCAAGCTTCGCCTCCGGTTAGGAAGAAGCCTCCCTGCCCCCTCTCGGAGCCAGCCGGAGCCAGAGCCGGTGTCCGCTGCGCGTGAGGCCAGCCCTCCGCACCCATCTTTGATCTCCAAGAAAACAGGAAGCGAACGCGACAAGATGGAGACACAAACTTCCAAACAGTCTCCCCTGCCCGGTCCTCCTTCCCTCCTCTGCAGGCCCCCCTCATTTCCCCGGCACATTCCTGAGGACGAGGTGTAGGGCCTCATTTCCTCTTCCTCTGCGCCTGGGTCGGGGTGAAATTCCAATGCCTTCTCTGAGGATTTGTGTTTCCGGGCGCCTGGTGCCTGGTGGGCTTTATGGCCTCCTGTGGCAGCTTCCCTCCTCACAGGAGCTGGCCTTGGGGCTCACCCCGTCCCTGGAACCAGGAAATGCGCAGCCTTCCCTGAATGACAGGGCCACTCTTCCCTGAATCCGTGAAGCTCCCCTTCCACCTCTCAGTTCCCGCTTCCCACTGGAGGGGCCAGACTCGGTAGCCGGGGTTTACATGTGGGCCCTGCCGCACCCTGAAGGCTGCCAGACACAATGCGAAGAACTATATAGGCTGCCCTGTTCAATTCGAATTTTCAGATAAGCAATGACATCAATAGATACAGATGTCGATTTTTAGCAGTGAATATTTTCTTAGTATAAATATGCCCCCAATATCACATGAGCGATGTCTACAGGAAGCAACCGTATCTGGAATTCAAATTGAACTGGACACTATGTTATCTGTCTAGCCTACCACGGTCAGGAGCAGAGTAAGTAGTCATCTGACCTTGGGCAAGGAACTTTTTTCTCTCTGAGCCTCGGTTTCTTCACCCGGGGGACGGGCGTTCTGCTAGTGTGTGACTCAGGGCACGGTCGAGCGACAGCGGCGGCGGCGGCAGGTGGCACTTACACCCCTCTGGTTTTCCTCTGGGGGAGAGGGGCACCAGCAGGAGGGGCTGCAGACGGGTCTCAGCGCCCGATTTGCTGAGGTCACTCCTCCAGGTCCATCCAAAGAAGTTTCCAGGTTCCCAAGTCTCCAGCTATCAGGTCACAGCCGATATGGGCAAGAACACTAAGATAGCTGACATATGTCAGAAACAGCTTCAGACAGGCCTGTCAGAAGGAACCCCTGAACCCTGCCATCGTGGCTGGGCACTTCTGTTATCGGTGCGATCCGGTCAGAGTGACCCCACAGGACCTCTCTCATAGAACTCTCCTCACAGGGGTCTTTAAGGATGACTCAGACTCCCGTGTCTTTCTTCTCCGGCATCCTGCTGGTGCATTTCACCCACAGCCACATCCTGAACCACTGGGTTCCCCGGGCTCCTGCATGGGGGCTGCTGACATGATACCTGTGATTGTGTCCCGGTCTGGCCTCTGACAGGCTCTGCTTTGCCGACAGGTCTGGCAGAACCCGTCCCCTGTGACCTCCAGCCTGTGGACCCCGAGCGAGGAGAGGTGACGTACACCACAAGCCACGTCACCAAGGGCTGTGTGGCCCATGTCCCCAACACCACCCTGGAAGTTCATGTCCTCTTCCTGGATTTCCCAAGGGTAAGTGTCCCCTGGCCAGGTCAGCTGGGACCTCAGGGCAGTCTCAAGGCCACTGGCATGAAGACGGCTTTCCCGGTGCTGCCCCTGGGAGCAGTGGGCATCTCAAAGGGCCGAAGGAGATGTGACATTTGGGGTGCGGTGGGGTGGGGCCTGGGATGGGGACAATATTCTGGAAACCAGAGTGAGTGGGAGGGCATGAACACTGGCTGGCTGTGCAGAGGAGCAAAAGAACCAGTGGCCTAGTGGTTGTGTGCGGGACTGCAGCCCAAAGTGTTGACGGTTCAAATCCAGCAGCAGCTCTCTGGGAGCAAGGCTGGCCTTCCTACTCCCATCAGGGCAGTGATGCCCCCCCCCCCCACACACACACAAAAGAACCAGGTGGAAGGCAGAGGGCATCAGGTGCTAGCCGGGAACTGTTGCTTACACACACCCGATAACGGGGCGTCTGCTGCCTCCCAGCAGACCCGGCTCCACTACAGGCCCGTGGAGACTCAGGGAGAGGGCTCCCCCCAACAGAGCCCACCCCTTCCTCCCCTGGGGGGGAGCACACCCAGCTAGTCTCAGGGGCTGCAATGTCAGCCAATAAGACTCTTCTCGCCCGTGCCAACCCGCGGGAGGCTCCCCATGTTCACGGCTACCTGATAACAGCTCGTTGATTGAGCTCACATTACAGGCTGGGGGCGGTGTCTGCCTCCCTCTGTGCTGGGCCATGCCTGACGTCTCCCGAGGGTCACTTGGCTGTGTCTACCGTCAGTCGTTACGAAGGAGGGAAACTGAGGCTGGCCGAGACGGGCGCGCACGGAAGCAGCCAAAGCCGGCTGGATAACCAGATCCCTGAGAACCCCAGAGCCAGGCTGCCCCCTGGCTCCAGGAGAATGTCAGCATCCACGCAGGATCTGGCTGGACCTGGCTGGCTAGAGGCCGCACGGCTCCACGTGGCGTTGGTTCAGGCGAGCTTTGTGGTCAACCTGTCTTCCAAACTGTTAAACTGCCCTGCGTTTGTGCGGCGATAAGAAGGTGCCCAGACCACCAGTATCGGGGGACCTTGCACCCCACTGCCCTGCCTACTCTGAGGCCTGTAGACCTCGATAACCCCCAAACCACAGATAGCGCCAAACACGTGTTCAGTGGTTTCCACGGGCATCTTCATTTTTTTTTTCTCACATCTGGTAATGCCGTGAAAAACACAATTCCCCTGAGGAAGCTCACTGCCTCCCACTGATGCCCCGATGCCTCTGCCTCTTCTGTCGGGGCTGGGGCCACCCACCCTCACCTTTCAACAGTTGGCCCATGCACACAGAGAGGCACGGCACCTACCCCAGAGGGCGGCCAGGTCCACGGGCCCGGTGTGCAGGCAGCCAGGATCCAGGGTACACATGCACCTGGTGGGGTGGGGGGCACTCCAGCTTCTCTGGGTCTGGGGTTAGAGCAAACAGCACCTTCAAGGACAGCAGGGACTCAACCGTTATTTTGGGACGAGAAGGGGCCGTGTGGAAGAGCCCAGGACACGGTTTACGCAGAAGCAGGGGAAGGGGCCTCTGCAGGGTTGGCAGGTGCTGGAACCACGGGGAAGCCCCACTCCTCTGGCCCCATGTAAGGAGTGTGATCTTGATCCCGGGATCACTGACAATGGACGTTGGGCAGAGGCCTGGCTGAGTGCCTGTAAACGATTCTTGTTCTTTTGCGGTTATTGCCAAACTCGAATACACACACAGAGCACACGCCGATTCTGCCGCTCCCGCACAGACAGTTCAGCGACAGAGAGGGCTTTCCAGGTGTGCAGACGCGCTTGCCTCCGTGTTCTGGCCGGGTCCTTCGCCACCAGCACGGACTCGTGGCCTCCCAGGTTTCTGAGCTCCCCTCCCAAGTTGCAGCTGTCGGTTTGGTCCTCTCTCTCTCTCTCCTTCTTTCAGCAAGCCCCGTGCTCAAAGCAGACGAGTGAAGCTCAACTACTGTCAGACCTGAGAGGCCCCGCTGGCAGAGTGGTTACTCGTTGAACTGCCCCCTGGGTGGGAATGTGGCTCTCTGCTCCTGTGGAAAGAGTGTGACGGTCTAGGATACTCACAGAGGGAGTGCCAGCCTGCCCGTCGGGTTTGCCAGGCGTGGGCATCGACTCCGTGGCAGTGGATCTAGTGTTCTTTATTGCTTGGTGTCAGACGCCCTGGCGGCGCGGTGGCTGCAGGTGGGGCTGCTAACCCCAAGGTCTGAGGTTTGAACCCCCCTGCTTCTCAAAGGGAGGCAGAGGAGGCTTCCTACTTCCCTCGCGGCCACCCACAGGGACCTGCTCCGTCCTGCAGGGCCACCATGAGTCAGAACAGAATCTGTGCCCGTGGGTTTGGTTTGTGGTCTGTTAATGTGGGACCTAACCAAGGCCTTAGGGAAAGGGTCCTCAAAATTTTTAAACAGGGGCCAGTTCGCTGTCCCTCAGACTGTTGGAGGGCTGAACTATATATAAAAAGCAAACAAAAGAGGGCTGAGCCCCGGTGGCATAGTG
Organism: Nesogale talazaci; assembly: GCA_004026705.1. NCBI lineage: Eukaryota > Metazoa > Chordata > Mammalia > Afrosoricida > Tenrecidae > Nesogale > Nesogale talazaci. Next base: position 4,111 of record PVJH01048730.1, read on the forward strand.
GTTGTGCGCAGGACTGCGGTCCACTGGGACGGAGGTTCCATTCCAGCAGTGGGGCTGGGCCTCCTACTCCCACCACCGGAGAGCAGTGATGCCCCCCCCCCCCAAAAAAAAACCCCAAAAAACCAACTTCGAACAAATTCATTGTGGCCCGGGATGAGTTGGGCTGCTAAGCAGGACAGGCAGCGGTGGCAAAATCACCCGGCGGGCCAAATAAATGTCCTCGGAGGGCCACATGTGGCCCACGGGCCGTTGTTTGAGAACACCTGCCTTAGGGGGTATTTTTGGTTTAAATGATTAAACTGCCTGATTAAACTACTCAGGGGAGTAGTTTCAACTTCAGCAGGCTCATCTGGCTTCAAAAGACTGACCCCCAGCTGAGGCCCGGTGGCCTAGTGGTTGTGTGTGGGACTGCAGCCCACAGGGTTGACGGTTCAAATCCAGCAGCAGCTCTCCAGGAGCAAGGCTGCTCTTCCTACTCCCACCAGGGCAGTGATGCCACACACACACACAAAAGTCTGATCCCATGGGCATGTGAAGTTCTCCTATCGAAGGTTGACACGTTTGTGTTTGTCTTGTTTTGTATGGGGCTGACACACGTTTGACATCACCATCCCTCTTGCCATGACCACCGAATCTGTGTCACCCACTGCCTTTCCGTATCACTCAGTCCACAGCACAGAGCATCTGGTCCAAGGAGCCAGCCTTCACGATCCAAGACTGCGGGGACATTCGTTCGGGGAGGTGGTAGGGAGAGTTGGGATCCAAGAAGTGGAGTGTCCCAACCCCATCTCTCACCGGGTGGGTCCACATGACCTCTGTTCCTCCCCAGTCTCAGGGAGACACATTTCTTGTCTAAGCATCACGGTGTATCCGAGTCTGGGCCACGCCCTGGCACAGGCTGAGGTGCTGGTGGGCTTATGAGTGGAGGAGACCGGGCACTGCTGCAGGGCCAAGGGGAAAGCATTCAGACCAGGAACTCTGGAGCCAGACAGGACCCCTTTGCGTCGATCTCCGGGGCTTGTCGCAAGTCAGCAGTGAGATCTGCAGGACAACCCTGGTAGCCCATCCCGTCCCCAGGAGCGGCAGGAGGTGTTTTATATTTGAGTCTCTCTGGACCCCCTTCCTCACCCATCACCCCCCCGCCCCCCGCCGACGGCGTCTCCCCATGGACCCACCACTCAGATCCCCAGAGATAATCCCCACTCTACAGATGTGGAGGAGCCCAGATGTGTGCGGCTGCCACCCACAGAGTCAGCAGTTCAAAACCACCAGGCGCCCCACGGGAGAAAGGCGGGGATTTCCACTCCCGCCACCAGTTATGTTTTCAGAAACTCACACGGGCTGCTCTGCCCTGTCCTGCAGGGTCACCGGCCGCGAGACAGAATCCACTCGATGACAGGGAGCTTGATTGGGCTCAGGCAGACGAGGCGGGGGCCATCTCAGAGGGACCGGCCCGGAGCCCACCCCAGGGAGGGTGGTCCCTGCCGGATGCAGTTTGTGTTCTCCCAGTCCTCGACTGAAGCGCCCAGATTTGCCTTCTTCTCCAGGCAGTCACCACCCTCCCTACCTCCCACCTCAGCCCTTACCAGGTGCCTGCGACCTGCCCTCAGCCGGCCTGGCTCAGACAGACCAGTGTGATGGCTGAAGTGGCCATGGGATGGCCCCTCCGGGGTCCCTGCAGCAGACCCACAGACTCTGAGCAACTCAGGGTCAGGCACGCCCTGGGGGTGCGGAGAGGGGGCTCTCCAGAAAGGGCCCCCTTCCCACCCGGACGGAAAGCAGGGCTGGCAGTGGGGGCTGGCTCAGCTCCTCTGGACCTATGGCCGCCTTTGGCAGCAGAGAAAGTGCGTTCCCGCTCATCCCAGTGACCTCAGTCCTTGGCTTCCTGTGGGTGGTGACAGACAGTGGGGCTGTGGACAGCAAGTCTTGGGCCAAAGAGACTCAGAGTTGTGTGTGTGTGTGTGTGTGTGTGTGTGTTGGGGAGGTTTGCAGACAGAGGAGGGGGCCACCGGACAGGGGCTCTATCTCGATGGGTCCCCAAAGGGCAGGCAGGAGTCTGGATTCCGGGAGGGGGCCCAGGGTCACATCCTGACCCACAGAGACAGGAAACCGGCAGGGTGTCTCAGAGATTCCTGTCAAGCCAAGTGCTCTGATCCTTATACACCCCCCCTCAGCCCCCCTCAGCAGGTCAGCTTGGACAGAGCCGGGGCAACCACTGATTCAGCCTGCTCCGAGGGAAACTGGGGGGAGCGGCCCACACCCCACCCACCCCTAGGCAGACAGAGGCCGCCAGGCTGGTACTGACTCACTGCCCACCCAGGAGGACGCGGTGAGGTGGGCCAGGGACTGCCGGCTCCTCTCTGCACCCCTGCCCTGGCCATGAGGAATCTGTGCCCATCAGGATGCCGTGAGGAGATGTGCTCCTGGTCAAATCCAAGACAGCTCTCCACCACATGCTTGGCAACCTCCTTCCCATCCCCTGCGCCTGGACATCTCTCGGGAAGGCTGGACGAGGAGGGGGGAGACCCGGCTGAGACCCCACGGCCGGCTGGTTGTTTCAGCGACGCCCTGCAGGGGTGTCTGAGGCTGTAAGTTTGGGTGGGAGCAGGCAGCTTTCCCCCTCGGAGCAGGCAGTGGCCCACCGCGAGGTGAGCGGTTCGGTAGCCCGGCGTTACCCCAAACTCACACTCAGTGCCAGTGAGTAGAATCCGACCCACAAGGACCTGTAGGACAGGGCAGGACTGCCCTCCTGGCTTCGAAGATGAAAACATTTTGCAGGAGTAGAAAAACGTCCTCTTCCTTGCACAGAGCGGCTGGTGACCCTGGGGGGAGCAGCCCAGGGCAGAGAGTCCATTATGCCACCAAGTGCCCGGCCAGAAAGCACAAGACCCAGCCTCAAACTGCCTGCCGTGGAGCCAACCTTAACCCACAGCGACCATAAGATCCCCCAAGCTCACTGTCCTCGAGCCAGCTCCACCCCACAGCAACCACAAGACCCAGCCCCACCCCACAGCCACCCACAGGACAGAGGGGGTCCTCTCGTGGGTTCCCTTGACTGTCAACGTTTAAGGGAGCAGAAAGTCTCATTTTTCTCCTGACTTAAAGACCAAGTCGGGTTCAAAGACCAAGCTGTGCAAAGCAAACAGCCTGGACATTTATAAAAAAGTAAAAGCAGCATACCCACCCACCCCACCCCACCCCCCGCCTACCGCCACCCCAAGCGATTCTGTCCTTTCGTGGAAGTCGCTAACAGTTTTCTTGCATTTTACTGGCACGGCCACTGGACAGCCTATCTCTGGGGAAGCATCTCACTGACTCTCCACTGCTCGGCCCCATGAGCAAGGCCACTCCCAGTAAATGGTTTCACAGTTTTCCTCCACGGCTAAAGGGTCTAAGTCGACGTCTGACTGATACCCGTCTCTCTCCTGACCTCACAGAACCGTCCGACAGAGTCGAAACCCCTTTTCAAATGTATGAGTCAGGGCAGGGGGAGTTCCGGGACAGGGATATGAACCCACGCCTCTGTGATGACAGCCCCAAATCCTACCCCACCAGCCCTCCGTGGGACGACCAGGAGGCTTTCTGCTCCCTAGGCATTTCAGCCTCTGACGGACGTCTCCAGGGCCCGTTCTGCTCGGCCCTGGCTCTGTGGCAGTGAGTTTGGGAGACGGGGACGGAATACCAAGCCAGCAAAATAAGCACGGGTTTGCTGGTGCTTTCTGACTAATCTTCAGTGAACAGTTTCACACTTTTGAAAAACAAACAAGCTACAGACTAGAAAACTAGCCCCACGAAGTCTGTGGCCGCTTTGCTTATGGGGTAACCCTCCCTGGCCCCCACCCAGTTTCCAGATCAGGAGGCTGAGGCACAAAGAGGGGAGGAGACTGCCTAGGGTCACAAGGGCAGTCTGGTGGTGTGAACCCCTCTCGCCCTGCCATCCTGTCTGTGCAGCATGAGACTGCTGGGATGGACAGAGGGAAGGCTGGCTCCAATCGGGCCGGCTCCGGTCTGGCTCTGGGAGGGTGGGGGCTGCACGCCACCCCGAGACTCCAGGCCTAGAAGAATTGCTGGAAGCGACTTTCTATAAGTGGCTACTAGTGCTCGGAGCCTCCACACCGAAATCCCCCCTTCCCGCCACTACCCGCTTGCCCAACAATGGCATTTGTGGAACACGGGCACAAAAATAGAAACTTGGGCTCCCCCCCACCCCCCGCCCACCTGGGAAGGAGACCAGGATGGGGCCAGGCTGGTCAGGCTCGGGCCAAGGGGCTGGCTGGCTGGGCTGCCTGGTGTGCCCACCTCCGCTAGGCACCTCGATTCCTGGGATCCCGTTCGCAAGGCTGGAAACTTTGGGGTGGGGGGGCCATGAGGTCCCCTTTGTCTTTGGGACTCAGGCCTAGCAGTCAGAAGGAAACCGTGTGCGTGTGAGGGATTGTGTCGATGAGTCAGGGCCGGGGGGGGTGGACAGTGTGCTGTGGAAAAGTCGCAGTGTTGTTTTTCTGGTCACTGGCTGGCCATCAGCTAGTCCCCAGAGCGGCAAGGGCCTTCTGGATTCCAGCCCTCCACCCCCATCTCTCCAGATTGGACTTGGTGACATCTGAGAGGTGGTTTGGCCTGGAAGGAGGAGGCCGGGAGCTGTGGGTGTGACTGACAGATGTCTCGAAGCTCTGCTCTCCTAATCCTTCCACTCCAATGTCACCGGGCGCTGGCCCAGCTCCTGCCTTTTTAATTTTCTCTGCTAGAACCTCCCCCCCCGACCCCCAACATTGGTTCTAGAGCCTTTCGTAGCTCCGTTTCACTGATGAGGAATTTGAGGTGCAGAGAGATTGGGGCTCTTGCAGAGTAAACAGGCTTCATCCTGCCTGGCCCAGAGCCCCTGCTCCCAGCTGCTCTCCCTGGCTCCTGAAGCCCTCGGGGTGGCCACCTGCACCAGTCCATAAGGCCCTGTTTCTTTGCGGCAGTTCATTCTAGTCCCATTCGGGGACAAACAGATTTCAACAGAGACCTCTGGGGATTGGGGGTGGGGGAGCAATTAAGAGGACAGGATCCAGGCAAGTGGCCTGAGGTGCAGGGGCCGTAGGCACCACGCTGTTCATGCACTGAGGTCCTGACTCCACCTTTCAGCCGTGGTTTCCTGGACAGGTTCCCCATCTCCCTGAGCCTCAATTTCTGCATTTGTAGAACGGGCGAGAAACCACCCGGCCTCTCCCTAAGAGAGCCACATACACCCACGCTCCGTAGCTCCGCACAGGGCCGGACCCCGAGGAAGTTGGCGCCGGTGAAGTGACCGATTGGAACGTCCACTGCTGTTTTCTTAGCAGCTTGATTGAGATCAAATTCACCCGGTGACGGCACGTATTGAGCAGTCTGTAGTAGCTTTGTCCAGAGGGTCGTGGCGAAGCCGTGTCTCACTGTATTTGACTGGCAAAAAGGGCCCTTTCAGACGTCTGGCTCCCGCTCATGGGGTGCACGGGATTAGGGCGAGGGGGCTGGGCAGGCCCGTGCTCCAGGATCCGGACATCATGGAGGTGGGCCTCAGTTCATTCAGGTCAATCCCAAGGGGCACTCGCCATCCTGGATCCAAATGATTCTGATATTTGGTCCCTTAAACAATATTTTTTAAACTCGGGATTCGTGTAACAATAAGACGCCCTGATGGCACTTGGCCGCTTGACCCAGCCCACCGAGTGGCTCAGTGGGGAAAGGCCTGGTAAAGGGGTAGCTTAAATTCACACCAACTGGACTGAGCCCCGGTGGCGTAGTGGTTGTGCGCAGGACTGCGACCCACTGGGATGGAGGTTCAATTCCAGCTCCCAGGAGCAAATGCTGGGCCTCCTACTCCCACCACCAGAGGGCAGTGATGCCTAAAAAAAAAAAAATTCACACCAATCTGTAGCGACACTGCAGGACAGGGTAGACCCACCCAGTCAGGCTTCAGGACTAGAAGACGCTCGGTTTCTCCCGAGGAGTGACTGGTGGTTTTGAACCGCTGACCTTGGCGTTAGCAGCCCACTCTTGCAGGCGGGGACCCCTCACGTATAGGTGAAAGCCTGGGAAACCCTTATGGGTCAATCCCACAGGGTCACAGAAGGTCCTTGCAAGTCAAAAACCACCCCAAAGCACTTAGTTCCCACCAATAACAACAGTGGGCAGGCACGGGATTTTTGAAAACGAATGAGAGTTGTTTCAAAAGCCATAATTCACAAGCCCATTTGAAAACAATTAAAAATGTGAATTTAGGGCTGAGCCCCAGTGGCGTAGTGGTTGAGTGCGGGACTGCGGCCCATGGGGTTGGCGGTTCAAATCCAACAGCAGCTCTCCAGGAGCAAGGCTGGGCCTCCCACTCCCACCAGAGGGCAGTGATGCCTAAAAAAAGTAAAAGTGAATTTATACGCAGATATTTTAAACGTATCGTTCTACTCTTTTACCATTGAACGTAATTATCATAACTGCTTAAAAATAAACAAGTGGAGGGAGGGGTGAAAATGAGGAGCCGTAGAAAGCAAATGTTTTGAGAACGATCATGGCAGCAAATGTATAAA
>PVJH01048731.1:0-10665 GCA_004026705.1 Nesogale talazaci
TGGGAGGCAGGCTCAGAGGCTGTGTGACCACATTCCCCCCTCACCCCCAATCCTTGACAGGGAGCATACTTCAGGGAGGTGCTCAGATACCCCTAGTGTAAAGTGACCAGACGTCCTGCTTTTGGCAGGACAGTCCCGATTCTAAACAGTTTTTCCCGCATCCTGCGGCGTTTTTAAAAAGCCCCGATTTTTGGAAAGAATGCATGACAAGCTAGGGAACAGCGGGAGAACGGGAAGGGAATGTACCCTTTCTACTGCCCTTCCCTTTCTCCCTTTCTCCCCCTCCCCCCACCCCAACCTCGGTCAATGGTGTCCTGCTTTACCAATGTTAAAATCTGGTCACTTTAACCCAGTGGCCTGCATTGGCTGCTGCCCGCCCAGTGCAGTGGGATCCATGGCCATGTCCTGCCTGGTGCTGGGACCCGCCTCTTCCACCTCCCAGGTCTAGGGTTTGAGCCCACTGGGCACTCAGGTGTGACTATCATAAGACTCAGGTGCTGCCTCTCCCCACGCCCACCTCACTGACCTCGTTCTCTGCTGGGGAGGCACCTCGGAGGGGACAGGGTGACCCCCAGGCTCATCTCCGGGCATCAGGGTGAGCTCAGCGTTAGCTGCGCTTGTTAATCTCGTCAGCAGTGCCAGGCCCAGCTGCGGGCACGTCCCAGCTGTGGGTGTGGCGGGTGGGGGAGGGAGAGGGCAGCCAGCATCCTGGTATGTAGGCCTCTGCTGACCAACAGCTGGAGCTGACCCACTGAGGGTTCCAACAGAGGCCTCCAGGGCCAGGCCCTCGGCGGGCACCCTCTCTCCCTCTCTGCCTGTCTCTGTCACTACCCTGGCTCACAGGAGCTGCTGGACAAAGAGCTTCTGGGTGCTCTGTGAACAGGCAGGGACACCCACTTTTCCCTGACCTCTGATGCTGTCTTCGTCAAAGGTCTCAATTTCAGGATATGCTGGCCAACAGAATGGCCACCTCCAGTGCCCATGGTGCAGGGCCGGGCAGTGTTGTATGTGGGTCACTCTGAGTCACACTTGACTGGCCCTCACTGACCACCGCAGCAGGAGAGGCGGGCTTTGGGTGGGTGTGGTGGGCTGGTGTTTGAGCGAGGCACATCCCTTCGATGCCCATGCGCTGAGTGTGCGCTTCTGTCATGTGGGAGTGTGAGTGCACACACTCTCCCGCTGTCCGCCGTGGGCATGAAGCCAGAGGGCCCACTGTGCCTGCCTGGAACACAGAAGCGCCGGTTCCCACCAGCTCTTGTCAGTTGCATCCCTCACCCCTGCCTGCAGTGGAAACTAGAGCCAGAGCCCTTCCTCTGTTGCCCCCAACAGCAGCCCACCCATGTGCCCGGGACAATGGTGGCTGCTCTCACATCTGCATTGCCAAGGGTGACGGCACGCCGCGGTGCTCTTGTCCGGTCCACCTCGTGCTCCTGCAGAACCTCCTCACCTGTGGCGGTAGGTGTGATCTGCCTTTCTGGTGGGACGATGGGCAAGGAGCCCGTTCTCTGCCTGCTAGGTCACTGCCTCGCATCTCTCTTCAGCCCAAACCTCTGCGGCGTCAGCTCTCCAAAGCAGATGGTCTCGTCTCTTGCCCTCCTGTCTTTCCTAGCCTCGTTGTCAAAGGCTATGAATTTTCCTCTCTGTACTGCATTTGCTGCACCTCACAAGCTTTGAGAAGTTGCCTTTGCTTTCATTTATTTAAAAGAGCCTTTAAAATGTCTCTTGAGGTTTCTTTAACTCCTTGTCATTTTCTGGGTCTAACTCCCCCTCCCTGCCCTCACCCTCACCGCACTCCCTTTTGACCTCCAACTGAAGGACATTATGACTATGACCTCCAACTGAAGGACATTATGACTATGTCCTCTATCTCCCCACGAACCCTCCCACCCACCCAAGCCAGCAGCCACCACAAGCACATAGTGGGTGCCGAACTTCTTTCCTGACATCCCCCCTCACTGTGGGGTGCAGTAGGACTTACCCACACACAGATGAGCGGTTGTGGGTGCTGTCTAGTCAGCCCAGCTTAGCTGGAAGGGACCAATCTGGGTCCCTTTGCCCAGCACCCTTGTGATGACATCAAGGCAGAGACCAGGGATGAGGGCCCTGGCTTTTCAGCTTTTCTATGTTTAAAAAAGAGAGAGGGCCTCTTCTATCGGCCTGTACGTGATTGTCCTCTGCCTCCGTTGCATACCGGAACCCCGCAGCCCCAGCTGGGGCGTGCTCTCACTGCTGGGTGCCCCCTGTTCTCTGTCCCCGCCCAGAGCCCCCCACCTGCTCCCCTGACCAGTTCGCCTGTGCCACGGGCGAGATCGACTGCATCCCCGCGGCCTGGCGCTGTGATGGCTTCCCCGAGTGTGAGGACCAGAGCGACGAGGAAGGCTGCCCCGTGTGCTCGGCCGCCCAGTTCCCCTGCGAGCGCGGCCAGTGCGTGGACCTGCGTCTGCGCTGTGACGGCGAGGCCGACTGCCAGGACCGCTCAGACGAGGCCGACTGCGACGGTGAGCTGTAGAGCCGGCCCCCCTGAAACTTTACCGCCGCCGCCTGTCCTCGCAGGATTTCCTGGGCAGTCGTTCTCCACGGAGCCCCGGTGATACCAGGGGTTACGGTCTGGGCTGCTAACTCCAGGGTCAGCAGTTAGAAGCCACCCGTCGGTTTGGGACTTTCTACTCCCATAGAGTTCCTTTTCTATCGGTCTGTGTTTGTCCCCTGCCTTCGTTGCATGCGGAGCTGGGGACAGGACAGTAACCAGGTGTACCCCAAAACCCCAGCGCATATGTGCCGCACCCACAGGTTTTCCACTCCCATAAAGGGTCCCAGTCTTGGACAAGCCCCGGCACAGCCTCACCCTGTCCTGTGGGGTCACCGTGCGTTGGCACAGACTCGGTGGCAATGAGTTTTCTGTGGGTTTAGCGAGTGTGTCAGTCCGGGTAGACTAGAGAAACAAATTCATAGACACCTATATGTGTACAAGAAAGAGCTTTCGGGCTGAGCCCCGGTGGCGTAGTGGTTGTGTGCGGGACTGCGGCCCACTGGGTTGGCGGTTCAAATCTAGCAGCAGCTCTCCAGGAGCAAGGCTGGGCCTCCCACTCCCACCAGAGGGCAGTGATGCCCCCCAAAAACAAACAAACAAAAAAAGAAAGAGTTTTCTCTACAAGAGCAATCAAATACTGAGAAAACATCCCAGCCCCGTCCAGATCAAGTCCATATGTCCGATACCAATCTATAAAGTTCTCTTCAGACTCACATAACACGTACTATGATGCCACATGCAAGAAGGTCACAGGCCAGGGGGTGGGAAGTCTTGTAGGTCCAGTGGCAGTGGAAGCATCTCAGAGCTGGCGTGGGTCTCCCTGTGGCTCCTCCAGTTCCAGGACTCTGGCGGCATCAGGCTAGGTCCGTGTAGCGTTTTCTCAAGGATCTCTCAGTTAGTGGCCTTGTCAGTAGAGAGGCTTCAAGGGAGTGAGCTGAGAGAGACAGAGAGTCTCCCACCTCTGAGGAGGATATACTGGAGTTCCCAGAATCCTCAGGAGAAACCCATGTCCACACAGAGGCCCCATTTGCTATCTCCTGATTGCCAGGCTAGGCCCAGTCCCAACACTCTTCATCCTCAAACTGACACCAGATGATGTAACGACCACATCGAGTTACAGTCCTGGGCACCCCCAGGAACAGTTCCATCCTGCCCTGTAGGGTCAACAGCACCGAGGCCTCATGGAAGCAGACCACCAGGCCTCTGTCCCTCAGGGCGAGTCACGCGGACAGGCCGAGCGCTGCACTGCTGCGACACCAGTGCGCCCCCTCCTTCTGCGGGAAGCCGTCAGATGCTTACCACGTTGGGAGCCAGAGAGACCTTATCTCTCTCAGTCAGGCCCCTCCTCCGTGCGGTTTTAAGCAAACATGAGAATTACTGTCACGGGGGTGAGGGAGGAGGGGGCAGTCCAGGGGTTCCCTCCCCACTGTCCTTGGGTTTGAGTCCACGGTCACAGCCGCCGTGTCCGTTCACCTGGGCATCCTTCTCCGGTGAGGGGCTATGACGATGGTCTTGACTTAGGAGGGTGAGAGTCTTGCAGAAACTGGCCACGTGACAGGCCGACCCCTGCTGACCCTGGAATAGCAGCTGCGTCGGGATTTGTTCGCCGCACCCGAGCCCACGCTGCCTGGTGGGAGGGGTTTTCTTCTAGACCCTTGGCCGGGAAACCTCAGAAAGACCACAGGAGCGTGGAGGGCACAGGTCGTGGGATTGGCCTGTCCCTGAGTCGGTGCATGACTGAGCTGCAGGCTGCTTTCCTGCCCTCTCTACTGGCCCATGGACCCAGTACCGCACGAAGCCCTTCGCGGAACCCCTCTTATGGCCCTTCCCCCACACCACTGGCTGTGGCATCCGTGGGGCTCAGTTTCCGACATGCCACCAGGGTCCTGTGCAACTGACCGCATTCATGGATCGGGGGAGGGGGGGGGCTGGGGGATGGACCATGGGCGTGGCTGCCTCTGAGAAGCTACAGCTGCTTCTCCAGCTCCCTCGCCAATCTGAGGAGAAGGAGGGGGAGGCTGTGCTTCAGGGTGCGGTGAGTCCAGCTGCCACGAGGGGACCCACCCACCGACTGGGACCACCGCTCCCCGTGGGACTCCCCTCTGAGCCTGCGGCCTCCGTTGCAGCCCTCTGCCTGCCAAGCCAGTTCCGGTGTGCCAGCGGCCAGTGTGTGCTGATCAAGCAGCAGTGTGACAACTTCCCCGACTGTATGGATGGCTCCGATGAGCTTCTCTGTGGTGAGCGGTGAAGACAGGCCGGGGAGGCCGGGAGACCTCTGGGCAGCGCTGGCGGGAGGTGGAAGGGGAGTGGGCACATGGGAACCCAGCTGGTGTCTACCCAGCTCAGGGCAAAGGGCACATCAGGACAGAGGCAGGGGCCCTGGGTACATCTGAGTGCTGAATGGCCTGCTCTTCTAGAACTGTGACAGCGGCAGCATCAAGCCTGCAGCTCCAGCCCGGCAGACTGCAGAACAAAGACAGGCACATACAGACTCACATGCACAGATACAGATTGATGTAGTCACACCTATGCACAGAGACACACGCATGTCCGCACAGACGCACAGACATACATGGAATACAGGCACCAATTCACACGCACGCACACGGATGAATACAGGGACACCCATGTACACAGGTACGTGCACGAACAAACACACAGTTGTAGACACAGACAGACAAACAGACCTACTTGCAGACACGCACAGAGTGTAGTGTGCATGCCATCTGACCCTGTACAGTCTGGGCTGCCAGGCCTGGCCCACAGCATCAGGGGAAGGCAGGCAGGGAAGGCTTCCCGGAGGCAGTGGCTCTTAGATTCAAAAAGGAAGTGGATTAGATTCAGAAAGGAAGTGGAAATGTGGAGGCACGTGTGGCGATGAGGCCACTCGCTCCCAAGAGGCCTGGCTAAGAGTTCTGACCTCGGGAGGGACAACTGGGGGACAGGAAGGAGTGGCTTTTATGCTATGTCCCCCTGGCCAGCTACCCCATGGACAAGGCCAGGTGACAGTGAAGGGGTGGACTGGTCAGCCTCCTGGGGGCCTGTCAGGGTCTGTCCTTGGCGCCTTGGGTTTGGGTTGATGTTCACCCACAGCTGGTCTGCCCCCTGAAGCCCCAGGCCTCCTCTCTGGGCTGTCAGTATGGGGAAGGGGAGGACGGTTATTCTCCATCCCCCCACCCCCACCTCCCACCTGGTCACTTTCCTTGAGCCACTCAGGACTCCTAATCTTCCGTGATGGCTGGGAGGGGGCTTGGGAAGCCTTTGAGCCCCTAGAGGCCCCCACTCACCCTCCTAGCCCCTTCCACGGTGATATCCCTGACGGATGAGCCTCAGGGACCCCAGCACCTGGCCCTGCCTGGAGCCCCGGCTCAGTCCCCAAGCCACTCCCAGCCCTCACAGTTACATGGTGGAAGAATCCAGCAGGCATCTCCCCTGCCCTTGCCCCCCCTCTGCGCCCCGTGGTCTCTAAGGAAAGCATGATGGGGGGCGGTCTGGGTAGTGGGGGGGGGCAGGCAGTGGGAGCAGCAGGTCAGGGGTGTTGGGGTTAGTCCCATCTCTCCCTCCTCCCGCCCCCCTTCCAGCAGTGGGCACTGGAGCGGGCTGGCGTAGCCCCCAGTCACGTCCTCTCCTAGAGGACTGCCCCCTCAGTGCCCACGCCGCCCCTCCCCTGGAAGCCCTCCCACGCTCCTCGTCATCTCCCCTCCGCCGTCCTTGGCAGAAATCACCAGGCCGCCCGGCGACGACATCCCGGCCCACAGCAGCGCCATCGGGCCCGTCATCGGCATCGTGCTTTCGCTCTTCGTCATGGGCGGCGTCTATTTCGTGTGCCAGCGGGTGGTCTGCCAGCGCTACGCGGGCGCCAACGGGCCCTTCCCGCACGAGTACGTCAGCGGGGCCCCCCACGTGCCCCTCAACTTCATCGCCCCCGGGGGCGCTCAGCACGGCCCCTTCACAGGTGAGGAGCCGGGATGGGCGGGCCTGGGCTGGGCCGGTGGGAGATCCAGGGTGCGGCTTCCACACCCCTCCGCGTGGATGTGGCAGGCACGCGGGCTTTCCTGCTGAGCCCGCACGGCTCATCAGAGCCCCTCTCGACGAGCTCCTGCACAACTGCTGCCCACCTGTGGTCCTGGAGGGGTGACTGGATGGTCTCCCGCCCTGTGGTGGTGGTGTTTAGGCGGTGTTGAGTCAGGGCTGACTAACAGGGGTCCCACATACAATAGGGGTGAACGCTGCCCCCCATCCTGTCATTTTTCTTATGATTGAGTCTTCTTCATCACGGACCCTCTGCCCTACGCAGTGTGGTGACCACTCCCGATAGCCCACCCCGATTAGGTACGTGAGATGAAGTCTCACCGCCCTGGCTTCTCCGCAGCAATGGGCGCCACTGACCCCAACACGGATTGGCTCGGTCTCCTGGCAGTCGGGGGGACGTTCAGTCATCTCTGCCGATTCCGTAGTTCAGAGGCCGCCATTCTTCTGTGGTCTTCCCGACTCCTGAGCCAGCTCTCATGTGTCCCCGAGTCCCCCAGGCAGCCAACACTCTAACAAAGGCTGTCTTGCAGATTGGCCCGATACACTCCGCTGTGTGATGTCTCGGCGGCCGTCTGCCCGGGCATTGATTATGAATCTGCACCGTCTGAGTTGCCCGCCTCCCTCTTGGAATGACCGTGGGACAGCTGGGCTCCCTCCAGAGCCAGACGCCATTGCTGCCCGTGGCCGGGCAGTCATCAGCGTCATGCACCCTGAGTGCAGCTGCTCAGGGACCAGGCCCTGGGGGGTGTCAGGCCTGTTCATGGCACATCACACTCATAGCCGGTCTGACAAGGAGGGGTCCATCAAACTAGGAGCCTCAGAGGGACACAGTGAGTCCACAGACACCTAACACCTGCACTGGCCCAGCTCCCCCCCCCCCCCCCCAATCCTTTCTTAAAACCAGCCTCATGCAGACCCTAACACCCATGTGCACCCATGCCCTGTGCCTTCTGGCAGGAGTGGGGGCCAGCGGAAAACTTGGGGCTCGCTGGTGGCAGGGGGCACATCTGCCCCCTCAAGAATACGGCCCCATCTGCACCCAGGGAGTCCCAGTGCTCAGACCCTCTTGCAGTGCCCCCGGTGTCTACTGGGGGCACTGCTTGCATAGCCAGGTTTGCAGATCAGACTGGGAGTTGGCACTGCAGAGGGTGCCTCATGGGCGCATGGCCGGGCTTCACACAGGACACCCTAGAGGCCCTGACCCGCCCTCCCTTGTCCCCCACAGGCATCTCCTGCAGCAAGTCCATGATGAGCTCCGTGAGTCTGATGGGGGGCCGGGCCGGGGTGCCCCTCTACGATCGGAACCACGTCACCGGGGCCTCGTCCAGCAGCTCGTCCAGCACCAAGGCCACGCTCTACCCACCCGTGAGTGCTGTCCAGGCCTGCCCCCGCCTGAGGCTCTGTGACTCTGGGGTCTCTGTCTGTTCTTACACACACACACACACACACCCCTCAGAGCCATGTATGTGCTCACTGCCCTGTCACCTGCCCCAGGGGTCTTTGACCCCTTCTCTGCCTAGAGAAAGCAGGGCTTGCCCATCATGGGCGGTCAGGAGAGCTCGCGAAGCTGCCCACAGGGAGACTCTAGCTCCACGCTGCCTGTCTGGGCCCTTGGGCCGGACTCCTGACAGCCCTTTTCTTGCTGAGCATGCCGCGAGGTCCCCCCAGGGCATGGGAACCCATCTCTAAGTGCAGGTCTGTCTGGACAGGGCTTCTGGGATCAACCTGGGGCGAGCTTCCTCTGGGGCCACTGTGGGCCCACTGCGTGCCAGCCAGCCCCGGGACCACCTTCACCTTGGGCTCTGCCAGTCACAGGCATGCTCAAATACTCACTGCCATCCAGTCTGAGTCTGCCCACTCACCATGACACCATAGAGCAGGGCAGATATAAAAATAATTCTTTATGGGAGTAGAAAGCCTCATCTTCCTCCCCAGGAGTGGTTGGTGGTTTTGAACCGCTGACCTCACGGTTAGCGACTGAGCACCATAACCCATGACGATGACAGGCTAGCCCAGGGGGAATCCTTGGGAAGGCGTGCTGCTCCCAGGGAACCCTGGTGACCCCTTCTTTGCCCCCCACAGATCCTGAACCCACCGCCATCCCCTGCCACAGACCCCTCCTTGTACAACGTGGACATGTTCTACTCCTCAAACATTCCTGCCTCTGCCAGACCCTACAGGTAAGAGCCCTCAGACAAGCCCACTTCCCAGGTGGGATAACTGAGGACGCTGTTGAGGCTGGGGGTCGAGGGAGCTGTGGGCTCTGCTGGCTCGGCCCCAACCAGGCTCAGCTTCAGCCTTGGTGAGCTGAAGGTGCTAGGGCTCCTTGTGGTCCCCTGTGCAGTGGACTGGGCTTGGGGTCGTGGCCTGCACCATGCCCCGGACCTTCTCCCGCCTGAACTGCACTGCTTGCCGACACCCCCTCATGGGTGGCTCATCCAGGATTATTCTGGGGTGCAGCTCCTTTCCCTCCTTCAGAATTCTCCCGGCCTCGAGGCCCAGTCACCAGGCCTCTCCCATACTCCCGTACACACACGCTTACGGCCAACAAGAGGTGTTTTCACCCGACCCTGCTGCAGGGCAGCTCTCGGGGCTCAGCACCGAGCCACGCTCTGCCGCTGAGTCCATGCGACTCCCAGGGACCCTGCAGGACAGGGGGAGACTGCTCCAGGGTGTCCGAGACTGGACTCCAGCTGGGAGTCGCAAGCCCGTCCTCCTGCCCCCTCTGAGGAATCCACTTGTCTTAATCTTGGGAGGGGAGGTGTCAAAGAAGGGCCCATCACACTGGTGGCTTCTGAGAGAGTCTGCTGGGCCAGGTCAACGCAAAACAGCGGGGTTCTGCTGGGAAGGTGATGTGACTGTTTGCGGGAGTGGGCGGGGACCCCACAGGGGGCATCTTGAAAGCTTTTCCCAAAGCACACGGGACGCTGGTGAGTGCCCACTGGGAGGACGTTGGAGGGAAATCGAAACTTGCGCTGCTGAGGGAAAGGCTGAGATCCCACAGAGGAGCACCTGTTCCTTCCCCTCCTCCTCCTCCCCTTCTTCTCCCTCCTCCTCCTCACCACAACCAGGGCTGCCCTGCAGAACTACCCACCCCCACCCCACCCCACCTCCAGCTCTGACTTGGCCCAGGAAAGTGAAAAGAAATAAGACTGAAGTCCCTTGAGGAGACCCAAACTGCCCTTTTCACATGACCTCCATCAGAGTCGGGGCTTTGCACTCCCACAAAGAGCCCTTTTCCAGTGATGCCCACAAAAAAAAAAAAAAAGAGCCCCTTTCACATGACCTGCATCAGAGATGGGGCGTTCTGCCCCCCGTAAAGAACCGGAGTCACAGAAACCCACAGGGCCAGTCCCAGCCGGAGTGGACAAGGCAGCGGGTCTGTCTGTCTGGTCAATCAGGGAATTCAGAATCTTCAGGAAGGCGGAGAGAGGCGCAGAGTTTTACTTCTGTAGAACTCCGGTGAGCTTCTGAGATGTTCACTATGACCCGCGTAGGAAACTCCATCTTCTTCCCAAGGCTGGGATCGGCTGACTCGGGAGTCCTCAGCCAGACTCGTCACTATGATGACGCCGACGCCACCAGGGGAAGGGCTATTAGGGAGAGGGAAGGCTTCCTGTTGTGATTCTTGTGTGGATTAAAGATTTCTCTGGCATGATAGCAGGACCTTTGACCTCCTCACCGCTACCTTCCCGGGAACCTGAAGTTCTGGGAGCGGGGCGCAGGGGCTCCGGTCACCCAGCCCAGCGTCAGCCCTAGACTGCATCCTCCAAGGCTGACCTTGGCCTGCCGAGGAGGGCCTTGCCCCGGCCCTGGGCTTAGAGCAGACGGTCCGATGGGGTGGGCATGGGCTTGCCAGCGGCCGTCGGTGACCATGGGTTTGACAAGTCCAGGCCTCTCCTGCAGTGCTGTGAGCCCCCCCCCCCCACTTCTGCCCCCACAGGCCGTACATCATCCGAGGCATGGCGCCCCCCACGACCCCCTGCAGCACGGACGTGTGCGACAGCGACTACAGCGCCAGCCGCTGGAAGGCCAGCAAGTACTACCTGGACCTGAACTCGGACTCTGACCCCTACCCGCCCCCGCCCACGCCCCACAGCCAG
>PVJH01048732.1:0-10668 GCA_004026705.1 Nesogale talazaci
GGGGGCCACCACCACATGAGGGACCGTGTTAAAGGATGGCAGTAGTAGGAAGGTTGACAAGGACTGAAAGTCAAGGTGTCAATTAAGTCCACACAGAAGCACATTCATCAGTGTGACCCGAAGGTTGTAAATAATAACATCCAAGACCGGAGAAAGGAATTGTACTAGCACTGAAATTCTGAGCCGCTGGCTTGCAGAAGACTGTCTAAGGAAGTAAAAGTTCAAAATCCAACTGCAGGCTGAGCCCTGGTGGCTTAGTGGTAGTTTGCGGGACTGCGGCCCACAGGATTGACAGTTCAAGTCCAGCAGCAAGGCTGGGTTTGCTATTCCCACCAGGGCAGTGATGCCACAAAAACAAACAAACAAACAAAGGGGCTGAGCCCCGGTGGTGTGGTGGTTGTGCGCAGGACTGCGGCCCACTGGGACGGAGGTTCAATTCCAGCAGTGGGGCTGGGCCTCCTACTCCCACCACCAGAGAGCAGTGATGCCCCCCCCCCCAAAAAAAAAATCCAACTGCAGAGTTCCCAGGTGGAATTAGGTTCTGCTGAATCCCTCTGATCATTGACCAGGGATGAGAAGAGCCTTGTTCTCAGGGTACATTGGACAGTAGACTATTGCAGAAAATTTACCAGGTTAAAATTGAACATCATTTGCCCTTTGACTCATTGTAAGTGTTTTAGTTTTTATTATTTTCTGCATTATTTTGGAAATAAAAACTCCCCCTACAAGGGAGAGTTTTATGTTTGTTCTTTTGGTGGTGGTGGTTGTTTTGTATGATTTTCTTTATACATGAAATCCAGGACAGGTAAATTGACAAAGTAGCTAGATTAGTAGTATCTTAAGCTTACAACAGACGAGGTTGGGGGACATGAGTAACTAAAGAGTACAGGATAAAAAAAATACTCTAAAATTAATTGGGGTGATTAGACAATTCTTTAAATAAATTTAAACCACTGAATTGTATGGCATGTCAATTACATAAGTAAAACTGTTAAGGGCTGAGCCCCGGTGGCGTAGTGGTTGTGCGCGGGACTGCGGCCCACTGGGACGGAGGTTCAATTCCAGAAGTGGGGCTGGGCCTCCTACTCCCACCACCAGAGAGCAGTGATTGCCCCCCCCCCCAAAAAAAAAAACACAAAACAAAAAAAACTGTTAAAATAACTTTTTTTTTAAAGATAACGAATTCTGTGTTCACATGAGGTCATTATAGTCAGAAACAACTCACAGCAACTAAAATGTAACATATCCAGTTTTTTGTCCATTTTAACATTTTTATTCATCACTGACTTTCATTGATCATGACATGCCTGTTTTTGTCTATGTGTATTTATTGTTTTTGTCTATGTTTATTTATTGTCAGTTGTTTGCTGAACTTTACGCATCTGCAGGATTATACCCTGCATCAGATTTGTCAATTTTCCAGGCTTAACTTCCTCCAATGTTTTTCTGCCTCTCCCCCAGTTTTCTGGTAGACATAAATTGGACCACCCAGTATTGTCTAATAAGTCGGTATCTAGTGTTGGTTTTAATCTTCTGGCTACCCATAGGTCTTTTCAGTAATCACTTTGTCTGGGCAGCTTGAGCAAAGACCCGGTCCTCTAGCTCCCCCATAGCTGGCACCGCAGGGAGCCCAGGCTGTTGCTCACACCCTAAGACCTGGCTGTGAGGGACGTGTGTAGGAATCCAGGGCTCTGTGAAGTGGCCTTTCTCTACCTGTGCAAACCATGGGTCTCTGGGGCATCACTGTCCGCCCTAAATCACCTGTTACCAGTGATCATCATCTTACAGAATCCGCGGGTACATTCCTTCCACTAAGGAAAATCTACTCTGAGAGCATTCATGTGCAAAGGGCATCCATTACTGAGTACAACAAAAGGTCCAGACACACTCTTCTGTGCTCTCAGTACCATTTCAGAGCTGCGTCCTGGGCCTCATCTTACTGGCCACCTTCAGGGCTGCTTTTAAGGGCCTCCCCTTTGAAGGCAAACCTTTGCGAAAAGGTCTATGAAAACCAACACATGGAAATGTGCATATGGACTAGCCCATCCCCTCCATCAGTAACCTGAATATCCTAAGCCTTGGGGCTGTCCGCCACCCCCAGAAAGCTGAGCACTGAACTCGGGAGTCCACCAGGCCCTCCGATATTGATTTTGTACTAACTCCCTTCCATCCGTCTGACTTCTCTACCTTTCTTTGTCCCATCTTTCTAAACTTCATTACTTTTTAATACAAGTGAGTTATAAATAAAAAAGTATCTTACAAGGAACAAAAATCAAACAGGCTGACCAATTAATTGCCATTTTAATCAAAAATAGCACAAGATATTAATATATAAAACTTTTCATTATCTCAATAAAATTTAAGTTTGAAGCAAAAAAAAAAAAAATTAAGTTTGAAGCAATGCCAAATTTATGCTCCTGAAAGGAGAAGCACTTTTCTTTTTTTTTTTGGAATGTTTTTATTGAAAAGTGAAGAGAGTCCCTCACCAGGAAGGGTTTAAAAAAAGGTTTCACGGAGAACACAGAAAGCTAAGACACAGTCAGAGGAACTTGCAGTCTACTATTCAAAATAACGTCTTGATTACCAATGAAATTATGTTAATTCAAGAACCTTTAATGATTTACCCAGCATAAAGAGCTTGTCTTGTCATCATGCTGGAATAAATGTTGTCCCCAAGTAACTGGAGACGCCCCCTGCTTGTCTTCCTGTTTGCTGAGACTGTGGCCATGGACTTGACCCTGAACACATTGTCAATGAGGAGCAGCAGGGTTTCCAACACTGCCCCCCCAAGCATGACTGCGCCCCAAAACAAGGCAGAGCCACTCACAGCATGGTCCCTGAACAGGAACCTGGAGCCCGTTTAGTAAGGCAGCTGGTCACGGCGGTGATTCAGATGAACAGTTTTGTTCGGTGCAGTCTCGGTTCAAAAGCGGATTAATGTCCTGAACAAGACGTGTTCTGTACAGTGATGTGGCAGAGAGTTGCTCCCCAGGGGCAGGTGCTGCTGCATCGGGGAAAACTATGCCCCGCCGGTGTGGGCCTGGGGCGACTCGCACAGGAGGAGGGGATGCAGTGCACACGGATAGGCTTCGGCCTTCTGGGGTCGTCCCTTCAGGAGTTAGGAATCCAGGCTTCAAATCCCAACACAAACCCTCTGCTGAAACCAACGCTAATTTTAAAATGTCCAAGTGTACATATAGTTCGTCTCTAAGCACTGCTGCAAGGAGTTGACTAGCCACCTGCCCACACCAGTCCAAGGCGGGACCAGTGCAGGCACGTACAGTGAGAGGGGTAACTGGAAAGGATGCCACAAGGCAGGCAAGGACCAAGCCTGTTGGGCACAGTGCTCAGGATGGCCAGGGAGACTGCTGGTCCAAGTGGGAAATGATGGGATGGGGCGAGGGGGGCACAGAAACAGCAAGGCGGGGGGAGGGGGGCTGGTCCAGACTGGGGAGGGTGGGAGAAGAGTCTGCTGGCAGAAGACGTGGGCACTAGGTGAGTGGTGGGTGACACTAGCTCTGACTCTTGTAGTGGCTTCTCACAGAACAGCAGAGCATTTGAGCCCACAGAAATATCCAGGTTTGGGGCAAAGGTTCCCTCCTATCCAGGAGGGGTCAAGGCGTGGGTGCCATAGGCCGGACACCTGCCTGGATGGGAGGAGGGTGCCAAGTCCTTCCTAGTTGGGACAGGAAGGGATGGACTGCCCAACACACACCAATGGCCCACACCAGACAGGGGCCAGATGGTGGTTGCCCCACTGTCCTGGTTGCATCTGTCTTAATACGAGTCTGCACAACCTGGAGGCTGGGGTGCTGGAGGCTCTGCACTGAGGGAGGAACCCTGGCCCAGGCTGCACAGCACAGGGCATCAGAAGTCCTGACCCCTTTCCTCACAGGGCTACTCAGAGGAGGTGGAGGCTGTCGAACAAATATGCTGCCCTCACAGCATCACTCCAATATCCTCTCCCCACATGAAAAAATAGGTGGGGTCCTGTGCACCCCGAAAGGGGTACAGAACACAAGGAGTCTCAAGGGGAGCCTACATTAATGGCAGGGCAGGAAGGGCAGACGCAAGTCGACTCTGCCAGCAGGCTCTCGCCTTGTATCCACAGGAAAGGAGCTGTCACACTGGTAGGCCTGGAGCTGCCAGGGAACGGCCTTCTGAGAAGCTGGGCAAGCTCTCTGCCCCTCGCCCCAACAAGTCCATCTCAGAACTAAGTCTGGGCTGAGAACACGAGACCTTTCCCCATGCCCCGCGCTCTCAGATGCCACCCCCACACCCCACAGCCTGCAGGTGTGCTCACTGGGAACGGGCGAGGGCATTCTCAGGGTACATGTGGAGAAACCGGCCCAGAGTCCAGATGGAGAAGACGTGGCTGTAGGCTGGGTAGTCGATGGCGCAGGTCTTGTTGAAGACCCCGGAGATGTTTTCCTGGAAGAACGTGGAAGTAAGCACGGAGCCCAGGAAGAGGCAGAGGGGGGCACCAGCCAGGTTATGTCCCACGGGACAGGAGCAGGTATTCCCCGCCGCCCCCCCCACCCCCGCCACCAGCCACGGACCTCCTCCCTTGGCATTCAGATGTGCTGGCCTCCATAGCCCTGAGCCTCTTCAATGGAGGTAATCAAGGTGCTGCCCTAAGTGACCCCTAGACGTGGGACTGGTAGGGAAGATGGGTCAGGGGCTGTGCAGGACAGCAAAGCTGAGGGCTGTCAGAGAGACTTCTCCTCCCCGGTCCGCCCCCACACCATGCTGACGTGCACCCACACGCTCCTCCAGCCCAGACTCTGGCAACAGGTGCAGCTCACCAAGTGCCCCACCCCCATGCAGCGCCCCTGGAAAGGCCTTGGCATACCTCGGGCCAGCTGCCACTGGAGGTCTGTTTGTTAAGCAGATTCTGGACTCCCCTTTCCAAAGCCTTCACATTGGGGTGCCTGGAGAGGAGGGGGACAAGACCCCAGGTCAGCTGTGGGGAGGACCTATCCGTGTAGCCCAGGGGCCTGGAAACCAGGGAGGCACTGCGCGGCCTCTCCGAGTTGTGAACCCAGAGGCTCTGACAAGGGACACGCAGCGTGGTCTGCGGGGAGAGGTGTGGCTCTCAAGAGGTGCTGGGCTCCTGCTGCCCTCCTCAGCCCTGCCCCATGGCCTGAGCCTTCTCCTGGGAGAGCAGGCAGCAGGCCTCAGGGGCGCTAGGGCCTCACAGTCTGCTCCTGGGCTGTGCATTGACCTGGAGCTGCATCTTGCAGGCCTCATCAGAGGCCGCCGCCGCCACTACTGCACGCACCCACCTGGCCTCGCCTGAAAGGGGCTCGAGGGAGAGCCTCGAAATGACCCCAAATCCAATACTGGAGCGCAGACAAGGACAGGATGAGCCCACAGGTGGGTATGTTCTTGAATATCTGCACATGTGCCTGCACACTTCTGTGCACATATGTGCACACGTAGCTACACATGAAGGTGTGTGTCTGTCTGTGCACAAGAAGAAGTAGCTGCAGGCCCTGAACTGACTTCTGAGATGCCACAGAGCCTGGATTGGGTCAGTCACTGCCAGGCCCAGCGAGCGGCCCCCGCCCACAAGCACATGCTGCTGCGGGCTATCATGTTACGCAACCAACTTCTAACATGAAGCTTGCCCTAGGGGCCCACTCCCCAGGACCTCTGGCCGGCAACCCTCCCCCAACCCCACCACCACTACCACCATGCCAGCCCGTGCCTACCTGACGGCCATCAATCCCAACAGGGCCCAGCTGGTGCAGTGGGCCTGGGAGATGGAGCTCTGCACATAGCGCCGCTGCGTGCAGGACTCGCAGGTCTCTCCCCAGCCGCCATCCTCCATCTGCCAGGACAACAGGAAGTCACAGGCCCGGGTGACCTCCTCGCAGGCCTTCCTGCAGGGACCAGGGGAATAAGGGCATGTCGTGTAGGCAGGTCTGGGATCTGGGATCTCATCCCAGCCAGGTAACCCAGGGCCTGATCTCCTGACCCATTCTTGTCATGTTAGGGCACCCAGAATGTGAAGCCGCAGGGGGGACAATCATCCCTAGGGGTCTTGAGGAGAGCAGTGAGACTCTGGGTTCCACATCCCCTGAGGGAAGGCGCACTATGTTCAGAGTTCAATAACTCCTGAAGGGACGACCCCAGAAGGTCGAGGAGACTGGCCCATCCTGCACAAGCCACAGAGCACGCCGCTGGCTCAGCACGAGGATCCTGACCTCGGCCCTGTCATTTCAGGGCGGGGCTGGACAGGCCTGGAGAGCGAGCCAGGCCAGAAGCTTCTTCCCCAGAGCACAGCATCTGGAATGCGCATCAGTCCCCGCGGCTCCCGGACAAGGGAAACGTCCTAATCTCAGCCTCACATGCATGTGTTCTGATAGCTTCGTTTACCATTTACAAACATGGAAACTCCTCAGAGCAGTCTTCACAAGAGGAAGCACCTGTGCTGAAAGTCTGGCCTGGGCTCCACCCTGCGAACAGGGAACTGACCTCACCCCTGACTCGGGGGCTCTGAGAACCACTTACCCATCGCGGTACACATGCCCCATGCAGGCGAATGCTTCCAGGCCAAACCAGGTGCCGTATGTGAAGCAGACTCCCCAGGAGCTGGAGAGACAAGGGCAAGGGGTGACTACAGCAGGACTCTGCTAGCTTGTCAGGGTGCCTTCTATGGAAGAAGGGTGACCAGGTTCGGTGAGCCAGACACCTCACCGCTCCCTCCAGGCTTCAAGACTACTGAAAGCTGGGGGAAAAAAGAAAACAAAAAAAACCCTGGGTGTCCTCAATCAGTAAAACCACCAACCAGACCCAAATAGAAAGCGCCACAGGGAAGGGAAGGAAAAGGTGGGGTTTCAGAGTTGAAAGCAGCCACCGTGGGCCACAGACTCATGTTCAGGTACATGTGGAACGGACACCAACAGAGATCACGCCTGGCGCAGCCTTAGTCAATGCGCAGGTTCACGCGAGTGGCTGACTGGACAGGCGTTCACTGGCCGGTGGTCATTCCCAGAAGGTGCTAACCTACAGGTCACAGGCAAGGCTCACTCACCCTTCCCAGGAACCGTCAGGCCTCTGCGTCCGACGACAGTACTCCAAGCCCTGCTGGAGGGTGTCCCTGGAACACAACAGATTTGCCAACATTACCATCCCAGCGGGACACCAGCTGTGTGCCTCTCCCAAGCCCGCCCAGCCCAGAGTCTCCAGAGAGTGAGGATGGTCCCTATGGCAGTCACATGATCTCATGTCGACTTGTGAAGAGGTGGAGTCTAGCCTGTCAATCAGGTCACAGCCAATAAAGCCTCCATGTGAGCATGGTCTTCTCCTGAGGATTCTGGGAACTCCTACCTTCCTGCCTGGAGGTGGGACACATGCTCTCTCTGCTTCATCTCCCTGTGAGACATTCCTGTTGACAAGCCACATGGAGCCCCCCACCAGCGCTAAGATGGTTCACCCCCTGGCCTGTGATCTTCCTGCATTTGGCATCAATGCATGTGCTGCGTGAGTCTAAAGAGGAATTTATAGACTGGAATCGGACATATGGGCTAATGTCACACTTAGGGACTTGACCTGGACTGGGCTGGGATGTTTTGTTGTTGTTTTTTGTTTCGTTTTGTTTTTGGGGGGGCATCACTGCCCTCTGGTGGTGGGAGTAGGAGGCCCAGCCTTGCTGTTGGATTTGAAGCTCCAACCCAGTGGGCCGCAGTCCCGCGCACAATCACTATGAAACCAGGGCTCAGCCAGTGGGATGTCTTCTTAATATACAAATAATTTTAATATAAAGTTTGTTCTTCTCCACGAGTATCTATGAATTGGTTTCTCTAGTCTACCCAGACTAACACAGTCTCCTTTTCCAAGTAACTAACACTAAATAAATAGGTCAAATGAGATATAGTGTTTCAAAGGAGGAATAGTTACAGGAGGGAAAAAGCAAATTGGCCAAGTTCAAGAAAGAAACAGACGAAAATAAGCCCTTGGAGCAAACCTCTACTAAAAATGGCTCCAGGCAGGATCACCAGCACTCAAAACACCACCAAGTGAACTCAAGAACCCAAAGAGGGGAAACCAATCCATCTGAGACCAAGCAACAGGTGTGGAAGTCCGTCAGAAATCTAGCACACAGACTGAATCAGTAACCACACCCTTCTAACAGGTGACTTCGAGCAGGCCACACCAACTCTCTACATCAAAGAGGCAAAAGACCTACTGAAACAGATTCAGATGACACTCCTAGAATCTTGAGCTTCATAGGGAGATCAAACAATTCAATCACGTTAAAACAAAGAAAAAAGTTTAGCCAAGAATCCGGGGAGGCTTAAGATCAATAGAGGGAAAAGTAATGCCTAAGAATCCACAAACGAGAAAGCTTTCAGTAGAACTTCAGCTAATACAGATGAAGAACCAAATCCACCACCCCTGATAGATTCTGACGCAGTAATTTTACAGGACCGAAAGGAACAGCTTCCTCAGGTTTCTCAGGCTGTAACTCTCTATGGAAGCAGAAAGCCTCGTCTTTCTCCCATTGAGAAGCTGGTGGGTTCAAGCCACCACGCTCGCAGTTAGCAGCCCAACACCTAACTTCATAGGCCACCAGGGCTCGCTCCTTAATACACACGGAAGGAATGACAATTTTGTAACCATCATCTGAAATAATGATTCAGACAAGAACCACATCAAATGCTAAAACTAAATATATGATGAGAAACAGGGTGTTTACATCATCTAAAACCCTCTCTCCACAAACAACAGTAGCTTTACAGTGAAGAAACCAGTGGAGAAACCAGTCATCACCTTCGGCAGTTGATCATCACAAGCTATCTGATATGAGGCACTGGCGACCACACCTCTAGTATGGTACTGCTGACAAAACGCATGTCTTCAGAACCCGAGTGTGACAATCAGGTAATGTGTCCACTTGGGTGGGCCAGGCAGTTAATTCTAACAATTCTACATGGTATGATCTAACAAAGGGAACCTGCCATGAGGGGCCCATTAGTTTTAAGAAAATTAAGGTGGGGTGCAACATGATTGCTCGGATCACAGCTCTGATGTAATCAATCAGAAGGAAGTTTCCTGGATGTGGCTTGCTTCCAATATAAGTGGATGCTATGAAAAAAAATGTGCTATTTGTTTACTGAGTCTAAATCCTATACCCAGACTCATCAACCTCTAGTTCTTCAGACTTCAGTCAACGGCCTGCCACTTTGCTTGCCAGTTCTGGGCGACTTCAGTCTGCCATCTGACCAGCTGTCCCAGAATTCATTTGCCTCAGCAGCCACAACCCTAACCTGCTGCCCTTGGCTCCATTCACCTATGCATCCACTAGCCTGTCATCTTCCTGCTAATCTTGGGTTCATCAGGCCCCACAGTCATGGCCACAGCAGCGGCCACCAGTCTAACAGTCCACGTTCCATGGGTGTAGAACCTGCCCAGATCTGGCACATGCCCACTTCTATGACTCTGCGAGCCCTTTTCTGGATATGCATTTTCTCTATATATTCATATACAGGTGGCACTGGTTTTGCTGTTTGAGAGAACACAGCCCACGACACATTATGAACACCAGCAAGACACAGGATGAGAGGCGTGCTACAAAATCACATGCCCGTACTCTTCAAAAATGGCAAAATCAAGATCATAAAAGAAAGGGGAGGGCTGAGCCCTGGTGGCGTAGTGGCTGTGCGTGGGACTGTGGCCCACTGGGATGGAGGTTCAATTCCAGCTCATAGGAGCAAAAACTGGGCCTCCTACTCCCACCGCCAGAGGGCAGTGATGCCTAAATAAAAAAATAAAAAAAACTAAAAAAAAAAGGGGGAGTTGAAAGGATTGTCCCAGGTTGAAACAGATAAAGGCAACGACAACTAAGAGTAGACCAGGACCCTGGAACAGATCTTAAAGAGAAAACGGTATAAGAAGGGTATTGTCCGGCAGGTGAAGAGGCGGCACGCTGGCTTGCTAAACTCAAGATCAGGAGTTCAAAGCCACCAGCTGCTCCTAGAGAGAAAGCAGAGGCTTTCTACTATAAGCTGTCTCAGAAATCTGCAGGTACAGTCCCCGCCCCATTCTGCCGGATCAAACTGATGTCAGGGAGTTTTTCTCGGGTATTGAGATGATTAGGAAAATTTAAATAAGGTCTGCAGATTATTCTCAAAATTATGATAGCTGTGATTGTGCTACATTTACATAAGAAAATATCTTTGGCTGAGCCCGGGTGGCGTAGTGGTTGTGCGCGGGACTGCGGCCCACTGGGATGGAGGTTCAATTCCAGCAGCGGCTCCACAGGAGCAAAGGCTGGGCCTCCTACTGCCATCACCAGAGATCGGTGATGCCCCCCCAAAAAAAAGGAAAAGAAAGAAAATATCTTTGTTCCTGAGAAACATGTATCAAAGTATTTAGGTTAAAAGTATGATGCAACCATAACACCCTTGGATAGCTACAGGAAAAAAAAATATGTATATAAATATGGGGGTACTGAAGGAATTATGATAAAGCAAATATAGTAAGATGTAGCAATTATAGAATCAAAGTGAGAGTGAGCACTTGGCTTGCAGCAACCGTCAAAAACAATCAAAGTGAGTGGTGACCAGAAATGTTTTTTCCTATTTTAGTAACTTCCCTATAAATTATTAATTAAGGGAAGAGTTCCAGTCAGAAGAGTATATAGATGGACTATTCTTTTTT
>PVJH01048733.1:0-10647 GCA_004026705.1 Nesogale talazaci
ATGACATCGTCCTGTGCACAAAATGAGCCCATTGAGAAGCAAGAGGAAGGGCTCTCATGACCCACAGAAGCCAAGAGTGGCGTGTGCCCTCTGTGCATTGCACTTTCTGGACCCGGAGGCCAGCGAGAACATCAGAAGAGCAGCAGCCGGCAGAGCCCTGAACAGGGTGGTGGACTTCCCGACGCACAGAGCAAATAAGACCAGAGTGTTTGGGCACAGGAGGCTGACTGCCTTGGGGCAACTCATTGGGGAAGTTGGGCTTGTTGACCCACAGGAGTGGAACTGAGTGACTGTGCGTGATGCTTACAGCAGAGGGAATGTCCCTTTGGGCACTCAGTAGACCAAAAAGAACTTGGTAACATGTTTTGTTTGTTTGTTTTGGGCATCACAAGTCCAGCCTTTATCCTGTGGAGCCACTGCTGGAATTGAACCTCCATCCCAGTGGGCTGCGCAGTCCCGCGCACAACCACTACGCCACCGGGGCTCAGCCCAGTAACATGCTTTGATAAACAACTCGATCTGATCGTTTTCTCCCTGGCATTACAATTTGTTTAGCTTCCTTAACAAACCCTTTAATCATGAAATTTGTCTGTGAGTTCCGGGTAGTCATTGTAATGGATATTAGAACCCAGAGAAGTAAAATAGGTGACACGAATTTAAACAACAGGCTCAGATGACCATGATGTCTCTAAGGTATATATTAATGATGGCTACAGGACTGGATTTTGGGCTAGTGCTTAATTCTAGCCTCAATCTAAAAACAATTAGTTCTTATGATATGGCCTTGCCTGGTGCTCAATCTCATGAAAGAGATCACTAAAGATAAGGGTGTTATAGCAAAGTATGGTGAAGAAACTAGATGGTGCCTGGCTATCAGAAAGAATAGTGTCTGGGGTCTTAGCTTGTTTTCAAACAAGCAGACATCTAAGTGAGGGGTCAAGTCCACAGAGACAAACACACCATCCTGTGTGATTTAAGGATTCTAAATAATATAATCCAAATCTAAAAGAGGAAATGGCATCAGAACTTAAATTGTGAACACCTGGTGTGCTGAAGGTTGTGGAAACTCCAAATCCATTTGCAGGGTCTACTCATGGATTAAGCCTCTGGTTAATCCCCTCCGATCCCAACTGATGGATGGCAGTAGCACTGTTATCATACAGAGAGCACTGTAAAGTCAATCATGGCAGATGTAGTAGTTAGGCTAAAATGTATTATCTTATTATTCAATCTCCCTTTTGACCCACTTTTTAAAGCTGATTCTTTTTTAAGGGGCAAACCTTGCTGAATCTCCTTGACCAGGGCCCAGAGATATGTACAGCCTTGCTAACATGCAGAATGGACTGGAAAGTGGATTGTTGCAGGTACAGTTAGGTCAAGAGTAAGGAGGAAGAAAAACAAGAGGAGGAAAGGAAGGAGATCAGCAGGAGTTTAACTTCTAAGGATTAGCATCTGAGGTCAACGGAGTTGAAGAAAAGGAATTACAGTAACGCAATCAATGTGCTACACCTATTTTAGGAAAAAGAATCTGCATTCTGCAAAGGCATCTATTTCAAAGTTCTGTTTGTCTCTATTGAACTTGGTTCTTTGCCTAGGTTTGGAAAACACAGAGCTCCCAAGTTTAGGTGGTCCTGGGCAGTCACTGTGGACCAGTGGGCAAAGCAGGGTGGGAGGCAGCCTGCAAGAAAAGAGAGAGACTGGTGAACAACGACAGGGACAGCAAGCAGAATAGGGCTGGGGAGGTGAGTGCAGCAGGGTGTGGGGGGTGGTGGTAAAAGGAAGACAATGTCAAGGAGTCCAGGAAGGAAAAGAATGTTTGGAAACTAATTGTGGTAGCAACTGGAAAATACTGCTTGATGTGACTGGACTCTGGAATGATATATGTATTCACTCCTAAGTAATAACAAACTAAAATACTTATTTTTTTTTTTAAAGAAAAAAAAAAAAAGAGGGCTGAGCCCCCGTGGCATAGTGGTAGTGTGCAGGATTGCAGCCCATAGGGTTCGCGATTCAAATCCAGCAGCAGCTCTCCAGGAGCAAGGCTGGGCCTCCTACTCCCACCAGGGGACAGTGATGCCCACAAAAAAAAAAGAGAGAGGGTGAAGAGGAAATCAAATGAGGGCAGAAAGGAGACAGGGAGAGAATGAGGATGAAGAGACAAAGAAGGGTGAAAACACTGGGAAGCTCTTTTCTTTACAACATACACTTAGTCCTTTCCTTTCTCACCACTACCTCTCTAGGGCCGGCTGGGCCTTTAAAACTAAAGGGCAGCTCTGTTGACACTGCCTGCGCAAACGTGTCAGGAAGATGGCATATTTGGCACTTTGGGAACATATTTTTGGAATGAAAAAAAAATTTTAAATGTCCTCAAACCTGTCCCCAAAGCTCCAGAACTGAGCCGGTCATTAAGATCCTCCACTAGGGACTATTTGGAAAGCAGAGGGATGAATAGTCTTCCCAGTGAGCACTCCCCAGCTCAGGACCCACACTGCCTCCACCTTACTTTACTTGCTGTCACTTATTGACTGTTACCTGCGAAAGCTACGCACCAATTTAATCTCATGAAGATGTCAGGTGACATAAGGAAAATAGTTTGACACTTGGCTATTTTTTTCTTCGGTCTCTTTGGTAAGGAATGTCAGCAGACTTGGAGGCAGCTCCATTCAAGTTTTAGAAATGCAAAGTCCTAGGATTGGAAATATGTCATGAGGTAGCACAGAAAAGATGGAATCCTGAAGAGAGAATAAACCAACCCATCTGCTGTGAAGACTCGCCTTTTCCCAGGAGGTCTGGAGATGGACGAATATTCACTGGGACTGTGCTTCTGCAGTTCCCACCTGGTTGTGGCCCCACAGGCAGGATGACAACAACCAGAAAGGTAAGAACAAGTGTGATGAGGATGTGAACAACCTGGGTCACTCATACATTGCTGGTGGGCCTGTGTTATCAGACAGCTACTTTGAAACATAGCTTGCTAGTCTTCAAAAATAGTTTGCCAGTCCCTCAAATGTTAAAAAGAGTTACCAAATGACCCAGTAATTTCACTACTGGACATATACCCCAAGGAATTAAAAAAAACCCAACATAACACATCCACACAAAAACTTGCATTATCAACATTCATGACAGTAGAGTCAGAAAGTGGAAACAACTCAAGTGTCCATCAAATGATGTATGGTAAATGAAATTTAAGAAAACCAGGGCTGAGCCCCGGTGGCGTAGTGGTTGTGCGCGGGACTGCGGCCCACTGGGATGGAGGTTCAATTCCGGCTCCACAGGAGCAAAGGCTGGGCCTCCTACTCCCACCACCTGAGGGCAGTGATGCCTAAATTAAAAAAAAAAAAAAAGAAAACCATAGTGGACTATCATTCAGTCTTCAAAAGGAATAAAGTACTAATATCCATTTCGACATGAACAAACCTTGAAAATGCTCTGTTAAGAGAAAAAAGACACAAAAGGCAACACATTGGCTGATCCTATTTATATGAACTATCCAAAATAGGCAAATTGATAGCATTAGAAAGTAGACCTGTGGTTGCTTAGGGAAGGTGAGCAGAAAAGAATGGGGTTCACTTCTACCGAGTACAGGGTTTCTTCTCAGAGGGAACGCACGCACCTACTCCTCACCCACGACCTGACATCTACTAAGCAGTAAAAATGTTTACTGTGTGCCCACTACAGCCCTGGCTGTGACAGTTAAGGTTATGGCGTCAACTTGGCTAGGCTACAAGTCTTATTAGTGGCTTGGCAATTAAGTTATGAAATAAAGTTGGCAGTTATGTAATGATGGAGTCATACTCCCTTTTGTGATCTGCTGTGGTCATTCTTCAGTTTTGCATAATGCTCATTTTCACTTAGCAATCTGGTCTCTGGAATGTAACCCGGTTGATGAGTGAGAGGAGGTGGATTCTAAAATTAGATTGTGGCGACAGTCACACAACCCTGTCAATATACTACAAGAACCAATAAACTGTGCTCTTAAAAGTGGAGAGACGGGCTGAGTCCTGGTGGCGTAGTGGTTGTGCGCGGGACTGCGGCCCACTGGGACGGAGGTTCAATTCCAGCAGTGGGGCTGGGCCTCCTACTCCCACCGCCGGAGAGCAGTGATGCTCCCTCTCCCCCTCCCCCCCCCGCCCCCCCCAAAAAAAGTGGAGAGAATGTAGCACTTAATGCATGGAGAAAGCATACTTCTCGGATCTCAGCAATTCTTGGCCAGGTTGCTTTCCCTAGGAATTAATTCTAGATGACATGCAGACAGCTCGTACTTCCTGGTGCTCTGGTGGCAGGAGGAAAAGAAACTCAGTAATCCTTGAGCAGTTGAGTACATTACAGTAGCTTGAGCTCGAGACACTTCTGGAGAGGCTTCGGGGGTGGGGTGGGGGGGGCAGTCAAGCAGCAGCAGAGATGTGGCCAGACTCTGGCACTGGAAGGCCAGGATGCAGAACTGTGTCCAGGTGAGACGGAGATGTGATAAGATGTGTGAAATCCTTTGATGAGTTCTGCATTTGCTGAAGGCCATTGGCTTTTGGCTGCCGAACAGAGAACTGATGGGACTGGGTTGTTAAGAGTTGATAAAGTAGGAGGGTCTCTCTAATTCCCAATAGTCTGGACCATTTTTTTTTTTAACTCTTAGCAATGGCAAGAGGTGCCCACTTTAGTAAGGCAGTTACCCATTCAGAACTAGGAAGAGAATCTAAGTACAGGCAGTAAGGCCCAGAGGAAGGAAAAGAAAATTGGGAGGCAGAACTGAGGTGGAAAATGGAAATAAAATGTCTAACCGAACCTCCAGGTTCCCTGAAGTTGGGACTGAAAACCCCCCACGGACAGGGCTCACATCTATTTTGCTCATCAGTACGTTGCCAGGTCCATGCTGGGCACAAAACCAGAATGGATGGTTCAGGGGAAGCATAAGATGGTTTTTGTCCAGTCAAATCACAAGCCAGCTTTTGCCCCTGAAGATCCATTATTACCAGTTACTCTCCGTCCTCCCCGAGCAGGAAAATAACAGTTTACCCCCCTTCCAGAGGAAAAGGTGGCTCAGACATGTACAGAAGAAGAAATGAGTTATCCCTAAAGACAATTAATCGTTCTCTTAAGCTACACCAAGAAAGTTAGAGGAAGGTTTTCTGACATTTTTATTAAAAGTATCTCATATCTTCTAAAAGAAAGACCATGGATTCGTTTGTTGAGTTGTTCTGGGGCAGGGGGAGGGGAGGGCTCAGGAGTGTGGAGAAAGGGCTGTGGCAGTCAATGATTCTCGGGCACTGGATCTTCTACTATTATAAAATCAGAACGTCCCACAGGGGAAGGGGGAAAGCGATAGACAATGTCATAGCAAAGGGAAAGAGCTAGAGCTAGCCACGGGGAGGAATGGCTTTGCACCCAGGGCACCTCCTCCGGGCAGGAATCTGGGCCATCCTCCAGGGCCGTCATCAACTTCCGACTGCTGAAGCCAGGGGTCACTTACACGAACGGAAGCAAAATGAAGCGGACAGATGGAACAGCACGGTTGAGCCTCAACTCGACTGGGGGATTTCTTGATCCATTTTTAACTTATTCTCTCTGACTCATGATTCTGCAAAGCAGCTCTCTTTTCCCAAGTGTTGGGTGGATGATGGACAAGACAGAGAGCTAACACCCAACTTAGCCAAGAAATGTATGAAAATGTTGCCATAACATTATGGGCAATATAACTTAAGTGAAAATGTGGATCTGTCCTCCTAGCCAATATAAATCTACAGCACCCCCTCCAAAGAAGCCATCTTCACAATCATTGCCATCTCCCAGAATCAGAGACATTTAAGAGGCTTTTTTTTTTTTTCCCATTTAAGAGGCTTTTAGGAAGCAATAAATAACTGTTTCCTCCAGAAGCCCAGAACACCGTAACTGTTTGCTTACCAGGCTACTTGGAGGAAGGAGATGTTCTCTAAAAGTTATTGTGTAAATCCTTGAGCTAGAAAGAAAAAGTGGTAAATTTTGTTTAGAAGACAAAGTTTCTTTCTTTCTTTCTTTCTTTTTAGGACAAAGTTTCTTTTTTTTTATTTATTATTATTTTTTTTTAGGACAAAGTTTCTTTAGCTCTCACTTTTTTTTTTTTTTTTTGGTAAATAAAACAAACTCTCGGTCACCGAGCAAATGAAGACCCACGGGGACTCCACTGTGCATTTCTGTGCACTGTTTACCAGTCGTTCCCCCTTAAAGCTGCTGGGGGTTTAGAACTGCCGACCCTGCAGATCGCAGCCTGCTGTGCAACCCCTAAACCACCAGGGCGCCTTCATTGCCTGGAAGGGGGAAATCTTTGTGCAAGTTTAACACTGTACCTTCTGGGAAGATGCTTCAAAGCTTTACCCTACAGAGGCTGTGTAAGGTGACGCTTAGTAAAAATAGATTTGAACCCCAAATATATGCAGTGGATCATAAGAACAATAGTTCGGTATTTTCAAATACTGGTTGAGCATGTACACTTGGATACCATACTATTATTCACAAGGTCTTCTGTACATGAAATGTTATTTTTCTTTACTACCAAAAATGATTACCAAAAAAATTATTATCATTTTCCTTGAAGGCTTTTTTTTGGGGGGGGGGGGGCATCACTGCTCTCCGGTGGTGGGAGTAGCAGGCCCAGCCTCACTGCTGGAATTGAACTTCTGTCCCAGTGGGCCGCAGTCCTGCGCACAACCACTACGCCACCGGGGCTCAGCCCCCTTGAAGGCCTTTTTATAATAAAAATGCTTCCCTAAAGAGTAGTTTGTATATGCACACACATACAACACAGAGAGAAGCAAGTGCTGAGAATCAGAGGACCTCACTGATCTAGTTAAAATCTAGATTCTTGCAGGGGGAGAAAAAAAAAAAATCTAGATTCTTCTGCTTATTAGCTATGTGATTCTGAACCAGAGACCAACTTCTTGGAAAACCAGTTTCTTCAACTGGCTGGTTTTCCAAAGGAATTCCACCCACTCAGGCCCCCCTTTTCCTTTCCCAAAGCAGTCTCTCCAGGTCCTAAGACCAAAAGAGCAGTCCAGTGATCTATAAACTATGGGGTATATTCTTAGATCGTTGGAGATTTAAAGATCAGAAAGCCATCCTATTTACGATCACTTCTCCCTGAGAGACCCTGAAACAAACAGGTAAACAGACTGTCTTCTGAGGCCCAATGAAGGCATGACTGAGTGGCACGGGGCACTGGTTAAAACGGTTCCTCTGAGGTTGAGTTATTTAATTTTAAACTGACATTTCTTTCCACCTTCAGAATTGCCTCACACACTCCCATTTCATGCAGTGGTAAGCCTCCTTCTTCATGGAGTCAATGAATCTTCCGCCCATCCGATTCAACATCAACAATAACCCAAAAAAAAGCAATTTCCCTTGATGCCTGTTAACAGCAGTGCATTACAAGCCTCAGAGACTCTGCTGATTAACATTAAACAAAATAAAACCTCACATAAGAATACCTTCTAACCTTTCCACTTTCAGAGTATCTGCTTCTCTCACTTAGCTGACCCCTGAAGTGCCGAGCCTTAACCCCTTCAAGTCGACCCCTCCTTCCCTCTCCTCCTGTCTCTGTGGCGGAGCAGATTCTTTTTTTTGCGGGGGGGGGGGGGGGGGGGGGGGGGGGGGGGGGGGGGGGCGGCGGCAGGGCAGAGGCATAAAAGTGGAGCCCGTTACAGAAGGCATTCTGACCATGACAAGAGGGAAGGAAGTGCTTGCAACCAACCAGCGCATCTAGTTGCTTGCTTCACCCGATCTCCCTAAGTGATCGCTCAAAAGAACTTATTTGTGGCTAAAAACAACAAATGGATAGGCTGAAAGGAGTAGAACGGAGATGGTGGATCACTGACGCCACGGTAGCAAGGCTCATATTTTAGCCTGGGGATGATGTGAATCAGCACCTTCCTCGGTAAGAAATACAGGGCTGAGTTATCCACCTCGTGGACAGTATCTTCATCCCAGGCTCTGCGTTGGATGGATGAAGGGCCTGAATTCGTTCCTTTGGGAGGAAATGGGAGAGGGGTAATGTGTATGAGAGGTGCACGGCCCACGGGCAGGCGCCTTGTTTTCTGCGCATATGACTTCATGCTGGTAGCTGGGCTTTCTCCCTTGATGCATGACTTAGCCCAGTGCAGGTTTCCACCTCATCACCTGCTGGAAATTAAGCAATTGGTTATAGCTACTTTGTTTGAAAAATGAGCTAATTTTTAGTTACTGTGGCCCCAAACCATAGATTTAATAAGCCAAGTAGATGTTGTGGCCTTTGCATCTTGCCTGAGTGGTCTCCTCTAGCACTGCCGGGAAGGAATGGGATTTCTTCCTGCTCTAGACGCTAGCCTGACAGTTTTTCACGGCATGAACACACATGGAGAAGAAAGGACCTCAAGAGTTCAAGGAACCACAAAAGAGGAATTGGACAATCTGCATTTCCATAAAAGACATCACTTAGACAATCTATTACAAAAGTTTTCTGCCGGGCTGAGCCCCAGTGGTGTAGTGGTTGTGCGTAGGACTGCGGCCCACTGGGACGGAGGTTCAATTCCAGCAGTGGGGCTGGGCCTCCTACTCCCACCGCCGGAGAGCAGTGATGCCCTCCAAAAAAGAAAAGTTTTCTGCCAGTAAGTGGACAGAGGCTCTAGGACTCTCCTAACGGTGAAGCATCCGCCAGGTTTAGTCATGTCTTGCTCAGGACAGAGCCCTGACTTCATCTCTGCTGATAGGATGAGCTAGCTGAGGTCACAAGGGTACAAATGCAAACCTCATGTGGCCTTAGGGATTACCTCGGCCCTGAATTCCCCACCTTCAGAAACAAGTACCTGTTATCTTCTAAGAAACATCTAGTGAGTCTAAAGGAATAAAATAACTCATATGAAAACGTGCAGTGGATTCCCGGTCCCGCTTCAGCACACATACAAGGAACTAAAAGCCAGACCTGGGAGAAACCCGGCAGCAGTGGAAATGGGCTCAACCCCCCAAGAAGTGATCTCACTTTAATTAATGGTAAGCACTCTAATCTCCTGAATGTGTGAGAACCTTCTAAAAACTGGCACGAGGAGCCAAAACCCAGAATATTTTAATTACACCTCATTCCCATTAGCCTAATTACTCTATTTATTATAACATTTAAATTTCAAGCACCTGGGGGCAGGAAGGTGAAAAATGAGCAAACTACTAGCTTAGGCTTCTTTTCCTGTCACTGTAAAAAGGGAGGGCACTTATTTGGGTGGATTCTATGATAGGCTGAAGAGGAAAAAACCTTTCCTGTGGGTTCCGTCCCAGCCACGAGAAAGAGAGGTATGTGGGTCCCCAGCTCCATTTTGATGGTGAAGGCAGGGTTTGGGGGTAGGGATCTCACATGGACAAGAGAGAAAGAAGCCTGCCAAGATTTCAGAGTTGTCCGTTGTGGGCCATATGGATACCATACTGGATGGGCGTAGTCCTGATCTTCATGCATAGCAGAGGAGGTGGTAGGCCATATGGATCACACACTGGCTTTCAAGCACTCCAAGGAAAGAGGGAAATTAAAAGACATAGAAAGAGGTCTCTGCTTCCTCCCAGAGGGACCTTTTAGAACTCCCCGGGAAAAGCAATCGGCGAGGCTGCCAAAGTAATTAAGCAAGTGAACATTTACCATGGAGCCCACATCAGTTAAGTGAGCAGAGATGAATCTTATTACAGTGCGCTGTCAGTTCGGAGCCTGCAGGTGTTAACCGCTGAGAGGTGGCACGGCTTGGGCCTGGCTGCTCGCCCACCCACTGGGACGGAGAGCGGGCGCCCTTCTTGTCAGCTCTGGACGAGCAGCCTGCTTTCATCTGTTCTGGCGGGAACTGACTTTGCTTTCAAAGAAGCTCCAGCACCAGGAGGGTTCCTGTAAGAGGTTAAGCCGCCCAGGTGTGAGTAGGAGGGTGGAGCATGGGGTTGGCTAGAGAAAGGAGAGGAGTGTACACACACACACCACATACACACACGAGAGAGAGAGAGAGAGAGAGAGAGAGAGAGAGAGAGAGAGAGAGAGAGAGAGAGAGAGAGAGAGAACACACAGAAGAGCCATGCAGCAGTTCTGTGAGTCGGTAAAGAGAAGGATGTGTTCAGTACGTCGTAAAGGGAAGGAAGAATAAGCACGCTGCTCAAAGTATGACATCATTTTGCCTTATGAAAACTTCATTGCAAAATCCTTTCTCCCCAAGATTAGAAATCTTCTAGTGCTGATAGCAGATGGCAACCTCAATGGAAGCTTTACTGAGTAGTTGGCGGGAGAGCTTATGCAGGGTCAGATTTTCTCAACAAGCTTTCAGCATCCATTACTGAACAGGAGGCTTTCAGAATGTCAGAATGCCTCTCTCTCTCTCTCTCTCTCTCTCTCTCTCTCTCTCTCTCTTTCTCTCTCTCTCTCTCTCACACACACACACACACACACACACACACACACACACCAAGAAATCAACAGGAATGCTGATTGTTTACGAGAGGAAGCAAATATTTATTCATTAACCTATGTGTTACAAATGGCACCTGGAGCTCCTTTGGGCCCAATTTCTTTGAAGAAAACACAGTCAACTGAAAGCTCAAATTGACAAAATGCCAACTTATGCAGCCAGAGACCCAGAGGCTTTTCCTTCATCAGAAACTCTGTAAGGGGAAGGTCACAGGAGT
>PVJH01048734.1:0-10641 GCA_004026705.1 Nesogale talazaci
CCCACACAGAGTCCCCATTGGCTATCTCCAGACTGACAGGCTAGACCCCGCCGCTGCTCTCTTCATCCTCAAACTGACCCCACATTGGGTGATTGTCACAGGTGTTCCTCAGGCTAGTCCAGATCACGGTGTAGGAAAGATCCCACTGTCCTCTTCATCTTGTCCCTGATCTGGTGAAGAGTTTGAAAGCTGCTCCATGTCCCCCTGTTCCGTCGGGATCAGTCCTGAGTGTTGAGGAAATGTTTTCCCATCACCCCCTGGGCAGACGGCCCCTGCCCAACGTCACTCTACTTTTTCTGAGACAAATGCCTGCAGGTGGAAAGCTGCGTGGTCCGGTCGCTGGATACCAATGCTGCTGCTGCTGCTGCATGCATTTTGTCAGAACAGGGCAGGGAGCCTGCGGCTGGATCATGAGTGTCTCCCAGGAGCGGCACTCGGCGACAGCAGGGGGCTGAGGGGCAGTAGGAAGCAGGGAGGTTTCATTCGTGAAGGAGCGCAGACAGACAGGCCCTTTCCCTCCCGTGTCTTCAGAAGCAGCAGAGCGTACTGATGTCGGTGATTGCCGGGGAGGCGGTCGCGTCCCTGAAGAGCCTGGACGACAAGCAGATCCTGCAGCAGTGCATGGCCACCCTCCGGGAGCTCTTCAAGGAGCAGGTCAGAGGCAGCTCTGGGGCTGGGAGGGGAGAAGGCAGGCTCCCTGAACAGCATGTGATGATCCCTGGAGCCCCGACCCCCCTGCCCGAGGATTGTGGCGGGGGTGGAGGGGGGGGCGGGTAGAATGAGTTTAACCACTCTCAGTCCTTAGAGGTTTGAATCTACCCAGAGGGGCCCAGGAGGCCTGATAAGCTACTTCCAGAAAACCTGATGGAGCACAGTTCTGCCCGGACACACGTGGGCCTGCCAGGAGGCAGACTAGACTCAACAGTCATTGATTGATTGAGTCTGTCTGCACTTGGGTGTCCCTCACTCCCACTCACCTCAGGCCTTCCTCCTCTTCCTTCTCACAACCCTGCCACTGGCCTAACGACATGGAAGGCACAGCCCTGACAAAAGTCGGTGGGTTTTTTTGTTTTTATTCCAGAAAACGCCAGCGACAGCTTTCTTCTTTCTGCCCCCCCCTTTTTTTTCCTTCCCAACCTTCTCCCTTTAAATTGTAAAAACATCTAGCAAGTGGTGGGAGCCCCTGGGATAACGGGGTAGGGTGTGGGGTGCGTGTGTGAAGGTAACTGTCACGATATTGTGCCATCTGTTCAGTAACAACGCACACAGTCAAAATAGCAACTGGTGCGAGACATACCTCAGTGTTCAGAAAGGAGGCTGACGTCGTCTGAACATAGGACAAAGTGTCTGCTACTTCTGCCCTTTGCCCACTGTGTGATTGGCACACTCTGGTAACACTCAGGGCCCTAGCAGGAATCACTCCCCGCTTCCCCTCCCATCTGCCCCAGGCAGCCACAAAGAAACACCGGCCTCTCTACATCTGCCTGTGTTACCTGTGGGGGAATGGCCCCAGACTTGTAACCATTGGCCTCGGAGTGAACATGACGCAGCACGTTGTCAGGGTTAGAATCTCAGGAAACGTGTCAGAGTTTGATCCCTCTTGATGGCTGAGGAATGCTCCATTGTGTGCGTGGGCCATGGCTAGTCCATCCCTGTCTGGATGGACATGGGGGTCGCTTTCACTTGTTGGGCAGTGATGACCAGAGTGCTAGAGTCATCCTCGGTGTTTGAGAGCCCTCTGTCACTCTGCTGTCCGCTCCTCTGTGTAGTCACCCAGGATGCAATGGCTAGGTCACATGGTACAACTTGTCCTTTAAAGGGACTCCGCAGATGCAGTTGTTAGGTTTCTCGGGTGGGAAATACCTCGGTTCTTGGGTTCGTGCACGAGAAAGAGTTCACGCTGAAGCCCGGTTTGTGACCCCGGTGGGTTCATATAAAGGGCGGAAGACGTTGCCAGTTTTACCATCTCGGAAGAGCACACGCTGTTGCAGGGAAGCATGACAAACTTCAGAAGCCACACTGGGACCCACAACGGAACACGGAGGCAACCTCGTTGGACTGCTCACCCCCATGTGGTGACCTGAGGCCTGAGAGACCATGGAATGGCCAAGTGGGCAGTGGGGGGACGGGAGCAGGGTAAAAAGAAAGAGGGTGGGCTTTTCCACAGCCAAGGTAACTTACACCTCTGGCTGGGGAGGTGTGGTGGGAGGTATTGGTTGACCCCATTGACTGAATTAAGCCTAGTTTGGGCCACCCAGGTGTGCCACCCACTGACTGGGAGCTCGGAGGGATGGGGGAAGAGAGGGGTGGACCTGGGATTGGAGCATGCCCAGTTAAGGTCGTTATAGGCGTTTATTGTTTACCTGATGCTCCAGGGGGCTTTGTGCAGGCATGAGAGGGGCAACCACCTGTATCCCAGTACTGACACCGAACGTCATTTCTCTAAGATGCTCACTGCACCCCAATTTTGCCAGTGTACCGTAGCTCACCACCAGGAGGGAGCGTGTATAAACAGCCAGCCTTGGCTTCCATCCTGCTCAGATACAGAGCGGGAGGAAAAGTCACGCCAGGCTGCCCAGTCCTGTGCATCCAAGACGGGGGACATCTCAGCACAGAAGGTGGTCCACCTAAAGGGTGGCCTGTGCCTCAGTGGCATCAAAGCGTTTGCTTTTAAGTAGGTTGTTTGGAACTTAGCATATCCTGCTTCCAGAAAAACATTTTTCCAGTGTTCAAAACACGGTCAACCTCTTGACGTTGCGTTGTGTGTTTTTCTGTGTTTCGGTGTTTGCAACCAAGGATTGAGGAAACCTGACAGACAGCCGGCCGAAGAAGGCGGGGCGGGGCACGTGGGGTGAAGGAGACAGTGCCAAGGTGTCCAGGACGAAAGAGAATGTTTGGAAACTGACCGCAATGGCAATTGTGCAATTCTCAATTCTGCGTCACATGATAGTCTTGTGGGATGATAAGATAAATGTATTAACTCCCAATTAATATATGTGTGTGTATATATACACATATATGTGTGTATATACATGTATACATGTGTGTGCATGTATACATATGTATACATGTATATATGTGTGTATATATACATATTTTAAGAAGCAGAACATTGAGAGGTGGAGAGGGGAAATTTAGCATGGTGCTTGTGAGGTGCCAGCAGACAGAAAGCCTCTCACAGTCTGGAAGTGCGAACCACGTCCGTGTGTCGTTCATTTGCAGAGACTCCTCCTGGGAATTCTAACTTGTGGTCTTGGGCCTGTGAGACTGGGCCCTGGGAGTCAGGGGACTTTGTTTTTAGCAGCTTCACGTGTCCAGCAAAAATCCCGGTACCATCAAGTCTGTTCCCAACTCATGGCAGGCTTGTGTTTTCGGGGGAGAACTGGGCTCCAGCAGGCTTTCGGCAGCTGGTACTTTTTGTTCACCAAACCCTCCTTCCAACATGCCTCTGTGTGTTAGAAACTATCCTGTGAGTTAACCACCCAGCATCACCCCACCCCCACCCCCTCTACCTCTGTGACCTCCAGGTGAATGAAGGGGGCAGGCATGGGTGGCAGATAGGGAATTAGCTACTGATGGGTAGAATTAAAGGGTTTTGGGGAAAGATGGCTTTCGACTCTTGTAAAGAATTAAGTCACGGAAACTCACAGGGCGGGTTTAACCCGCCCTGCAGGGATCATGGGTGCATTAGCATCCATGTGAGGGCACTGGGTTTGGTTTGGGCGTGAAGGCGCCTTCTGAGAATGTCTGTTTCTGCCTGCTGCCTGGCTTCACTCAGTTTCTAGAGGAAGTGAGACATTTATAGTTGGGATTGGAGTCTGGCCATTTCTAAGCCCCTCTGATCCTCCTGCTGCTGCTTTTCTCCCCGTTGCAGGAAATCCCAGATCCCATCAAGTACTTTGTGACTCGGTGGAGCACAGACCCCTGGATCCAGATGGCGTACAGTTTTGTAAAGACAGGCGGGAGTGGTGAGGCGTACGACATCATCGCCGAAGAAATACAAGGGAAAATCTTCTTTGCTGGTGAGGTAGGTGTCTGCCTTCCAAACGCCACCGTTTTGAATGTATTTTGATCTTTGAAGGTTTTTGGTTTTGACTCTGTTTCTTTTCATTGACGCAACCTACGCCTCCCTGACACAACTGCCGTTGAGTGACACTGACTCACGGTGAGCCCATAGGGCAGGGGAGGAACTGCCCTGAAGGGTTTCCGCGATGGTGACAGTCCACTCCACGGGAGGAGAAAGCCTCGTCTTTCTCTGCACAGTAACGGGTGGTTTTGAACTGTTGACTCTGGTGAGCAGCACAGTGCCTAGCTCCCCACTTCACATTTAACACCTGCCTAAGTCAGCGGTGGTTGAGGTGCCCTTGAATCTATCCCAGCTCCTAGTGGCACCCCCCTCCCTGCAACGGGACACACGGCCCAGCCCCGCACCATCCTCACGACGACTGTGTCTGAGCCCATGGCTCAGTCTCTCCCTCAGTCCCTCCTGTGGAGGTCTTCCCGTTTTTTGATGCCTCTCCTTTTTCCCAAGCATGATGTCCAAAGTACGTGAGATGGAGTCTCTCCTTCTTGCTTCTAAGGAGCCTTCTGGCTGAACTTCTGCTTAGTGTTGACAAATAAAAGCCAGACACTATTAAAAGTTGGTCCCAGGAGCCACCCTTCTCGGTGTGATCACGCTGCCCAGGTAGTGGTAGCTGCCCTTGAGTCACTCTGACCCCACATGTCAACCGCACATTGCCCGCCCTTTGCGCCCACCCATGATCTTAGTCTAGGGACTCAAGTCCATTGTGGCTGTTGCATCCTTCTGCCTCACAGAGACTTTCCTGGTTCCTGACTTTATTAATCATGTGGTCCTTTCCTTGGAGGTGGGCGGCGTGTCTGGGAGGGAGGGAGGGAGGGAGTCAGTGAGAGTGAGTGAGTATGTGGGGTGTCTCACCATCCTTGCTTCCAAGGAATAGAGGTGGCCATTTTTTTTTAACGAGACTGTTGGCTTCTGGAATTTGTTTCCTAT
The DNA here is from genome assembly GCA_004026705.1 of Nesogale talazaci. NCBI lineage: Eukaryota > Metazoa > Chordata > Mammalia > Afrosoricida > Tenrecidae > Nesogale > Nesogale talazaci. Next base: position 5,012 of record PVJH01048734.1, read on the forward strand.
TTTACAATGTTGCATACACTTGCTGTCGCTTTAACAGCCATAAACGTTAATGTGCAGATGGTTGTGTCAGGGTAAATAAAGACACTGCCGGTTTGAGTCATTGTCTCAACATGATTATTTTCCAATTTTCATTTTAAACTATTCCCCATGTTTCTATGCTATGACTATGTAACATAACTGCTGCACCCTCGGTCAAGAGACAGCGTGCGAGTCCTTCCTCACTCGGCCTCCGCTTCCCTGGCTAACCAGCGCCATGGACTCCACTTGTCGGCTCTGTCCGTCAGAGTAGAGATCTGTTCTGTTGGGGATTCACCTTCCCGTCAGTCTTGCCTGCAGCAGATTTCTGCTGCTCGAGTACAGCAGAATCTGTTGGTTTTCTCTTTTGAAATCTGCGTGAGTCCTGGAGCCCTCTTCCTGTGGCCTCTGGGACTCAGCCTTGGGGCCCAGGCACGCCTCCACCCACGAGACCTGGGCTGTCATTGCCTACAGCCTGCTTTCTTGATTTATTTCTGTTAGGGAAATTTTGGAAATATTCTGGAAATCCCTTTATGCCTGTTTTCATTCCTTGCAATGTAGACACTCAGACCCTTCATTCTTTTGTTTGTTTTTGTTTTGGGGGCATCACTGCCCTCTGGTGGTCATGGGAGCTATCCAGCGCTGCTCCTGAGAGCTGCCACTGGATTTGAACCGCCAAGCCTGCGGGCCGCAGTCCCGCACTCAACCACTTACACCACCGGGGCTCAGCCCCTCTTCATTTTTAATAGTTCCTTTCTTCTGAAAATTTTCTCCCCTAAGCCGTTCAGTTCTTTGTGTTGTATCTGCTACCACACATACCTGGAGAAAGACGGGGATTTCTACTCTGGTCTTTTAAGAGTTTCCTACGTGGCTGAGCCCCGGTGGCACAGTGGTTGAGTGCAGGACTGACGCCCACGGGCTTGGCGGTTCAAATCCAGCAGCAGCTCTCTAGGAGCAAGGCTGGGCCTCCCATTCCCACTAGAGGGCAGTGATGCATCCCCGCCCCCAAAAGAGTTTTCTACTATAACCCCCTGAGGGTGGGGGGCGGGCAACGGAACAGTGGGTGAAGAAAGAAATCGGTCAGTGTAAAACACGACAAAATAATAATTTGTAAATTTTCAAGGTTTCATGAGGGAGGGAGGAAGGGATAAAATGAGCTGATACAAAGGGCTCAAGTAGAAAGAAAATGTTTTGAAATTGATGATGGCAACAAATGCACAGATGTGCTTTGACACAATGGATGGACTTAAGGATTGTGGTAAGTTGTACAAGTCCCCAATAAAATGATTTTTTTTTTTTAATAAGAGTTAACAGTCTCCGAAACTCACAGTGTCAGTTCTGCCCTGTCTTCTAGGATCAGTGGGCCCAGGCACCAACTCGATGGCAGGGTGTGGTTGACTAAGCTCCTCTGGCTTCAGCGTCAGCTTATGCTCACTGTTGTCCATCTTTGTCGCTGTAGCCCTCTTTCAGAATCGTGCTGTCACCCAGCCCTGGTGTGCACTTTGCCAGAGCCACCACAGACCTGTCGACACAAGCTCATTCTCGCCTCGCCTTCTCCATCCGCTTGGCCTTACTCCTGCCCCCTCACGTCCGCCCTTTACCTTCCTCAGCCCAGCAGCCGGCCTGTTCTTCTTTCCCTTCCGGTTGCACTGCAGGTCTGCGGGCTGTCACATCATTAATTCGTAGTCTCTGCTTTTCTTCCCTCATCTAACAAAACTCCAAGCCCAGAAGTATGGCCATCTACTTCTTGTGTTTGCTCTTCCTGTCACTAATTGTAACTGCTTGTAAAAGCTGGGCCTGATCTCACTGGTTTTAACTCTGACAAGTATCACCGGACACATCCCCCGCACCCCGGTCTTCAGGTCCGGGGCCCCTACCTGACCCAGAGCCAGTGTTCATGCGTGCAGGAGTGAGGAGCAAATTGTTGAGTGAATGAATCTGGCCAGGTGTGGTCAGATAGAAAGTTCACGTACTGGTGTGGGGCTAGGATAGAGGCGTGAAAAATCCAAACCAGTTGCCACTGAGCCGACTCCCGACTCCAGGTGTGTACAGCACAACTGGGTCCCAGAGGGTTTCCAAGCAGCAGGCGTTTCTTGGTGGGTTCAAACGAACCAGCTCTGGATGAGCGGTCACCCGGAGGACTTCGTGAGGGGTGAACAAAGGTTCCTGTGAGCACAGGCATGGCACCAACCTTCATCTCAGGATGGGCAATCTTTATCTAGATACCTCAAATTATGCCTTTCTTTTTCCCCCCCAGGCAACCAACCGGCATTTCCCCCAGACTGTTACAGGAGCCTATCTGAGTGGCGTTCGGGAAGCAAGCAAGATTGCAGCGTTCTGAATAGAATTTGTTTGGACCTGTGGCCCCCAGATGAGAACGTTTGAGACATGTCATAGCCCCACTTCTTGAGAAGGGCAACAAACCGCTCTGGATAGCAAAATGGCAATGTTGTATGGTGAAAGGATATTTATTGAGCACGTTCCGAGCCACTCTTAGCACCCTAGCCCCGGGAACCCATGTAAGCACTTATATTTAATTGCAATTTCCACTTAACCGGTCCGACTACTAGTAGAAGTCTTCTGGATTTCAGAAGAGTAAGGCCGAATATCTCAAATTAACACCTGGGTGAGTCTCCTGTGGTTGGAGATTTTCTTCAGGTTTTGACTGGTCTGTTTCCACACATTGAGAAAACCAGGTCATCAAACCAGACAAAGCCATGTTTTTCCTCAACGAGCCTTAACATTTTTATATAGCTCCAATATTGAGCTTTTACTGAAAATTAAAAATTGATAACAGCAAACTGCCTCAGTACAACAGGTTTTAAAAAAATGAAGTGTCTATTTTATATTGTATATTTATTCCTACTAGGTATTTAAATGACCTTTGCATTCAGGTATCTTGTGGCAAAAACTTAGGTTCGTGCACTCATTGGCCGGATAACATGTGGAATCCCTTACAGACTCGGGGGACCACTTCGTTGAAGATGGGGTGGTGGGTGCTTCAAGCCAAACACCAAACTCTGTTCTCCACTACGTCCAAATGTAGGTGGGTGGCACATCTTAAATAGCCTCTGTCTTGGCAACTGCTAGCAAAAAAAATCTTGCCAAGAAAAGCCTCTTTCCCAACTTTCCTCTTTATAAAAACATCCAATTTGTAAGGGTGTTCTTTGCAGTTGTTTACACTATTCCATAGGCAGGTCCATGGGAAAACTGCAGAAAAAAATACTACTCGATCTTGGTGAAATATTCCATTTTATAAGCCATATCTTCAGAGAGCTTGAGAACATGGCAAGCGTTCACCATTTCCTCTTATGACAAAAGTTTAATATCATGGAAAATAAGCATTAGCTTCAGGGTCTTCAGGATGCATATATCGCCTAGAAACCTTGGGGAGAAAAATCATTTTGCAAGTTCAAAGGCTTTGGGCATTTAATGCTTTTGTTTAAAAAAGTTTATCTTTCAGTAAATAGTTGTTTCAATTATATTGACCTACTTTGGGAAAACTTAAATGATTTCTAAAGCCACCTTTAAAATTAGGTATTTTTAAGATTTGAAGGCAACTTCTAAGTAGAAGTAGTATTTTATGCAAAATGTGTGAACTTTAGACCAAGCTTAGATAGCCCCTCTCCTGAGCCCTACCAAATTATATAATGCAAAGATGAGCAAGTAAAGAGGCTTCGAGTTCAAGACTGGAACACTTTGATGTTTAATGATGCAACTCACTGGTACTGACTGGGAAGGATTCAGCTATTACGTGTTTAAGTGTTGTGCATTAAAACGTTTAGAAATGGCATGTGTTAAGTGACAAATGCAAAGTGTCATTGTGATGTTTGAAATGATTCTCTGGGCACTTCAGTCTACTGCTCGGCAATGGGCAGATTCAGGAGGAAAAACCTTCCACGAAGTACAGCAAACGTGTATTTTAAAAACCTTAAAACCTCATTACCAGAGGTTCTTTAATACTCTGTTCTTTAAGGAACCTTGGTCCTTTGATTCTGGATTACTTTGAATGTTTTTCAATGTTGCCTGAAGACTTTTTGTATTTAAGTAGCAGTGAACGAACTGATGTTCTAAATGCAATGTGGAGCATGAATAGCTGATCGTGTAAAACAGCTGAATAAAAACGAAACTTGTTTTGCAAACGCAGTTTGTTTGTGTAGTGGAGTAATGAACACACTCATTACTGATGGTGATCAATCTGCCCCCCAGAGCTGCTTTCATATACACCAGTCATTCCGCAGCCCTCCCCAAGCCTTTCTTTCCATTGCCAGGCATTCTTATGCATCACAGGTAAATGCTCAAATACATTGAACTGAAAGGCTATCATTTAGTTTCCCTGACGATTTCTTTGACCTTGTTTAGTCAAAAATCATCAATTATTCATTGAGAAACAAGGGTTAGAGAGCTGAATCACTCTTTAAAATCCCTTTCTGAGGCTGAGCCCCGGTGGCGTAGTGGTTGTGCGCGGGACTGCGGCCCACTGGGATGGAGGTTTGATTCCAGCTCCACGGAGCAAAGGCTGGGCCTCCTACTCCCACCACCTGAGGGCAGTGATGCCCCCCTCACCCCCCCCAAAAAAAAACCTTTCTGAAGCCCATACTGAAAACTGAAACCCCTAAGGTGTCCTATAGGAATTTTTTTTAAAAATCAAATACAAGATTAGATCATGGATTTTGTATTTTTATTGACAAAGTTCATATGAACAAATTAAATATTTAAAATCAAAGGCCAATTCTTAGGTTACACTTTTTTATTGGTCATACTTGTTTATTTCACTTGGACTAAGTAAACCTTCCCTGAACACCTTTAACACAAATCAAAGCTGTGAAAGTACCTACCAGGTGATAGACAACATGTTTACATATTTCTATGATTCAGAGTTAGCTCCAACACCCCATAGGCACATCACAGGGCTTTCTCATACGAGTGTTCTGTCATAGAATTCATAGATTATGTAGCAAATTCAGTCAACGGAAAAGAGTGGCTCATACTTTGATCACCTAGCATCTTAATTGGCCCAAAGTTAAAACTCAACAGTCCTGATTCTGCAAATACATGAAAGTTTTATCACTTTTGAAAAAACACTGTCAGACGTCCACTGCTGTGTGCACATTATCTTTTGGCATTACACCTGGTACTCTGTTTCCCATTATGAGAGTGACCAGGGGTCTTATAAATTTCAGCATTTTATATAGGCTAAGCAGTTCATAAAAATCAGTTCATTTCCTATAATACAAGCCAAGTGTGCTTATCCTTCGTTCCACCCTCTCCCCCAAATTAAAGTTGTTTTCATCGTGGTCTGTCTGTATAAAACCTACCTAGTAACATTTTGTAGAGGTTGCCCTTTGATTATAAATTGATGACATTTTTTTCCCCACACAGAGCATGAGAGCAACCTGTCCTGCAGTGTGGTCCCCCCCCCCCACCCCCAACTTTCTGCCTCACCAACCTGGCCGAACACTAATCCCTCAGAGTTTATAAAGATACCCAACCTGAATGAGTTTAAAAATTGATCTGCACAAAAGAAATTTAAAAACTTTATATACAACAAATTTGCTTTTAAAAATATAAAAATAATATCTGTCACTCCTGTCATGCTGACACTGGACATATAT
>PVJH01048735.1:0-10654 GCA_004026705.1 Nesogale talazaci
CTGAGGGGGAAAATGGTGTGCAGGCACCTTGCAGTGAGGACAGTTTCCATCTAATTGTCTTAAGAGTAATTGAATCTGTCCTTTAACAACTCGCAAATTATCTCCTGACAACTCAAAATAATAGACCTTTTTGTTAAAAGGAGAAAGCTTGTGGAGACCAAAGGTTAAACAGGTCTTTTCATCATGATAAATCACTGGTTAATGAGGTCACAATTGTTGGGTATCATGACCATTCCCTTTAATGCCATTACCTCCTGGTTGTAAAGCTGACACTACTAATGATCTGCATTCTTTGAACTCTTCCACGATATTGACTGGCTGCTCCGAGCAGATGTTCCTTGGATGTGATTTCGAGAGAGACTACAAGTTTTCCTCATGGAAAGAGCCGGGAGCAAGCTATTGAAAGCCAGACCGTCTGAGCTTTTGCACAGCAGCAGTAAGAGATAGTAGAAAAAACCAGAGCAGAAACTTAGTTCTGAGATAGGATATCAATTTGCAGTGAGGAACAAAGGTAATGTCATGTGATGACTACCATCTAATAGTCTAATGACAGGTCATTCAGTGTGAGGAAGGTGATAATTGCATTGGATATTTGAATTACTCCTTAAACATGACAAAAGAACACAAGATCTCCTTCAATCCTTACAAATCATCCCAATTTCACATATTATTGTCACTTTTACCTGTAGAGTTTAAGAATCTCGGTGCGAATCATTGTGTAGGTCCTACAAATAGTAGTTGAGAAAAAAACTCTTGACTCCAAACTTTCTCTCTTACCTTCACTGTCACCAGCAGGACCTAACCAATTACTGCATCAGACTCTGTAGTTAAATATACAAGGGCTCAAGTAGAAAATATTTGGAAATGAAAATGGCAACATGTGTACAAATATGCTTGATACAAATGATGTACGGAATGTTATCACAGCTAAAGAGCCCCCAATGTCTTAATATATCTTAAAAATATATTGAGTCTCTTCAGATACCGGTACTTCCTTTACAAATGACAATTCTGCAATGGAATAGTTTTCTGTGTGCACCAGGACCTGGAACCCATTCATTCCTGCTTGATCCCCCACGTTAGAATTTGCTGTTTTCCATCCCAGATATACTGAATCAGAATCTTTAGCTCGGTAACATTTCCAGGTGATTCTTTTTTTTCCAGGGTGATTCTTATAGATTTGGGGAACCTCTAAGAATCTCCCAGGGGACAAGGGAACAACAAGTGATTCAAAATCAATGGCAAGGAGGGTGTGAGAGTCCTGGAAGGGCTTGATCAAGGGTAATGTAACTGAGAGAAATTACTGAAACCCAAATGAAGTCGGAGCATGATAGTGGGGCAAGAGTAAAGTAAAAGGAAATAGAGGAAATAGGAGGCCAAGGGTATTTATAGAGGCCTAAAGTACACAGATAAATATATTTATATATGAGAATGGGGAAATAGATCTACATGCATATACTTGTAGGGTTAGTATTAAGGCAGCAGATGGACACTGGGCCTCCCCTCAGGTAATTCCTCAATGCAAGAATACTTGGTTCTATTAAATGGGCATTCCATGATGCTCACTTCTCGACATGATCACTGAAGGCAAATGTGTGCATTAGCAAAAGTGGTGAAGAAAGCTGATGATCCCTTTAGGATCAGGGGTGAGAGTGTTGCTATAGGAAGGGTAGAGGAAAGATAGGGTAGAAAGGGTGAACTGATTATAAAGATGTACATATGACCTCCTACTGGGGTATGGACAACAGGGAAGTGGGTGAAGAGAGACATTGGACAGTGTAAGATAGGACAAAATAATAATAATTTATAAATTATCAAGGGTTCATGGGGGAGGAGGGAGGGAGGGTAAAAAAATGAGGAGCTAATACCAAGGGCTTAAGTAGAAAGAAAATGTTTTGAGAATGATGATGGCAACAAATGTACAAATGTGCTTGGCATACAATGTATGTATGTATGTATTGTGATGAGTTGTATGAGTCCCCAAGAAAATGAATAATAAAAAAAGAATCTCCCAGGGACCTTGAGGAGATGTAGATTCTGCTTCAGTATATGTGGGGTAGAAAAGCAAATTCTCAACAGGGGGTAAAGTCAGAATGAACCCACTGGATGCCCTGGTTCGCACTGGATGGTTGAACAGAAGTCAAACTATGGAATTGTCACAATGGAAGGAATCTTAGAGACCCATTACTTAGGGGCATGGGGGCCCCAATCAGGCCATGTGACAACACTCAGCCAGATAACTGATCACTCTGTTTTTCATGTCAAATTTATAGCAACAGGCAGACCAGCTTCCAGGGCACATTTGCAGTTTTTAAACAACAAATCTCCCTTTCCTTTTTTAAGCTTGAAATGAAAAAGGAAAAATCAAATCAATCGTTCACTGCTTGTAGTAAATCAAATATACTCAGTGCCTTCCAGAAGGACACATAACTGGTATTGGCAAGCCATCCAAATATTCTGGCATGAGCTATATGTCCCACTCAACCCATATTGTTCACTGCTTTTGTGAGAGAAGAAAATTACAAGGCAAAGTCTTTGCAACGACCTAGAAAGAGCATGTGACAAAACAGTGAAACATCCAATTGTCAGCCAAAGTTGGTGGTTCGAGTTCATCCAACAACTCCAAGGGAACAAGACCTGGGGATCTCTTTCCGCAAAGTCTAATGCCCTGGAAAGCCCTGCCCGACCCTCTGATTCTGCCATGAGCTTTACTAGGGGTCCGACACTGAGCATAACAACAATGAGAATAGCACGGTAAGGGGAAAAGCGTGACTGCTAGGGTTCCGGTTTATACACACATTGGTTTATTCCAAACAAAGCAAGTTTAAATACGCCTCTGTGCTCCTTGCATGGGCTGCAGCCAAATTCTCTAGGTCGTCCACTTCCCCTAGTTTTGCTGCTGCTGTCAAATGCTATCAAGTCAGCTCCAACTCAGCAACCCTGCATACCACAGACCAAAACGTTGCCCAGACCGACACCATCCTCACAGTGCTCTTACTTTTGCACCTCCTGTAGGAGCCACTGGATCAACCCACCTCACCGAGGGCCTTTTTCTTTTTGGCTGTTGTTGTTGTCCCGGTATTTTACAAGCATGATGTCCTTCTCCCAGGACTGGTCACTTCTGACAACACGTCTAAAGTTCATGAGATGAATTCCCACCATCCTCGCCTCTAAGGAGCATGCTCGCTGTCCTCCTTCCAAGAGAGTTTTGTTTGTTTGTTTTTGCTTTTTGGCAGTCCGTGGTACTTTCAATATTCTTCTCTAGCATCACAATTCAAATGTATCAATTCTTCAGCAACAGGGTTGTATTCACTCACCATGCTTATTCAATCTTTATGTTGAGCAAATAATCAGAGAAGCTGGCTTATATTAAGAAGATTGCAGCATCATGAATGGAGGAAAGTTTATTACCAACCTACTGAAATATGCAGATGACACAACACTGTTTGCTGAAAGGGAGGAGGACTTGAAACATTTGCTGATACAGATGAAAGACTGCAGACTTCAGTAGAGTTTAACCAGTTCGTGGCAGTCACTGATCTGTGTCAATTTCATGATTAGGAGTGTAGGGGTAGAGTCTAGCCTGTCAATCTGGATATAGTCAATGAGGTCTCTATGTGGGCATGGCTTTCTCTGAGAGTTCTGGGAAATCTCGTGATATTTCGCCCATGGAGGTGAGAGACAAAACCCAGTCTCTGGGAGACTATCAACTGACAAGACAAAATGGCAGCATGGACCCTGAGTCCTAGGAACTGAAGGAGCTGGAGGAGAAGCCACACAAGCTTACCCTGATGGGACCTGGAAACAGACCTCTGAAGTCAGAAAAGTTACAGAGAGACCCCTGCCAGCACTGAGATGCTTCTACCACCACTGGATACTGCTGATGGACCCCTAGCCCTGGAAACAAGGAGCCATGGGGAGGCCCCTGCCAGCGCTGGGATGTTTCTACTACCACTGGACACACAAGACTCTGCACCCAAGACCTGTGATTGTACTGGTGTCATCGCATATGCTTCATGAGTCAGAAGGAGACTTTATAGAGTGGTATTGGACATATGAACTCATATTGGATTTATGACCTTGGATTGGACTGGGTTGGGATGCTTTCTCAATGCTCCATTCCTCTTGTATATAAACCTCTCCCTCATATACATAGGCGTGTTTATGAATTTGTTTCTTTAGTCTACCCAGACTCACACACAGTCAATGCAAAGAAGAGCAAAATTATCACAACTGGACTGCTAGGTAACGTCACGATAAGTGGCTAAAGTAGCTGAAGTCGTCAAGGAGCTTGTCCTGCTTGGGTTCACACTCAAGGCTCATGGAAGCAGTAGTCAAGAGAAGAAAAGATGAATTGTAATAGGTGGTTCTGCAGCACCCGGACTCTTTAGAGTATTGAAAAGCAAGGCTGTTACTTTGAGGACTAGGATGGATCAGATCTAAACCATCTTTCAATTGCCTTATAGGCACATAAAGTTGGACATTGCATAAAGCAGACTGAAGAAAAATCGACGTATTTGAGTGGTGGTGCTGGACACGAATATGGAACGTTACGAGGAGGGCTAAAATGACAAACAAATCTTTCGTGGGAGAATGGCGGCCAGAGTGCTCCTTACAGGCTAGGATGGCGAGACTTTGTCTTACATACTTTGGACGTGTGGTCAGGAGAGACCAGTCGCTGGAGCAGAGCATGATGCTTGGTAAAGCCACGGAGCAGTGACAAAGAGGAAGGCCCCAAGGAAATGCATTGACACCAGGGCTGCAGGCGTGGACTCAGGCACAGGAACAATTGTGGAAGTGGCACAGGACGGTGCAGTGTTTCCTTCAGTTGTGCACAATGCCGTGATGGGTTGGAACCCTCACAACGGTACCTAACAACAACCTCGCATGGTACTTTCAATATTCTTTGCCAGCACCGTAATTTCAATGTATTGACTCTTTTTAAAAATTTTCTTCAATTTCAGCAGTGGGGCTGGGCCTCCTACTCCTACCGCCAGAGAGCAGTGATGCCCCCCCACACACACAAAATTTTTTTTTCTTTATTCACTGTCCCAATTTCACATCTCTAGGAGGCAATTGAAAATTCCATGGCTTGGATCAGGTGTATCTTAGTCCTCAGGGTAACAGTCTTGCTTTTCAGTATGTGGTAGTTACATAATCTGGTGTCAATTTGGGACTTGATAGGATTAAGAATGAAAAGGTGGAGTCTAGTCTGTCATTCAGATCATAGCCAATGAGGCCTTTGTGTGGGTATGGCCTTCTCCTGAGAATTCTGGGAATTCCTGGACTTCCTCTTTGGAAGTGAGTAACAGACTCTTTGTTTCTCTCTCTCAGCTCACTCCCTTGGAAACTCTCTACTGACAAGACTCAAAACGTACTCCCTGGGGCTGAGCCCCGGTGGCATAGTGGTTGTGCGCGGGACTGCGGCCCACTGGGATGGAGGTTCAATTCCAGCAGTGGGTCTGGGCCTCCTACTCCCACCACCAGAGAGCAGTGATGCCCAAAAAACAAAACGTACTCCCTGAGAGATGCTCTGTAGATAAGACACAAGGCACTATGGCCTGGGAGCTGGAGAAGCCATTTAGAGATCCCTGCCAATGCTGAGATGCTTACAACACTACTGGATCCACAGATGGATCACTGGCCTGTGATTGCCTTACATTTGCCATCACTCCATTTATTTCATGAGTCTGAAGAGGACTTTGTAGATTGGTATCCGACATATGGGCTAATATTGGACTTAGGGACTTGATCTGGACTGGGCTGGGATGTTTTCTCAATATTCAATTGCTCTTTCTCATACACATATGAGTCTCCATGAATTTGTTTCTCTAGTCTACCTGGAATAACATGCAACACTTTAAAGGGGCCTTATGCAGCAGATTTGCCCAATGAAGTGCAGTTTGAACTCTTAATTACTGATTCCACAAGCAATGATTAGATCCAAGTGAGACAAAATCTCTGACATCCAATCTTTTCTCCATTCATCCTGATCGAGTTGTGAGGATTTGAGTTTGCTTTATACGAGTCGTCATCCATACTGAAAGCTGCCACCAATGTTCTTCTTCAGCAAGTGACTCTGAGGAGATCTACGAGACTGGGTAAATCCAGGCCAGAGAGGGCAGTGATCTCAGAAGCCTGCAGGAGCTCTTTTTTTAGGAATCCTAAAGGGACCAACCTTGATAGAATTCTTGGAGGAATAGGGTGATGACGGGACTTATTATGAAGAAACTGAAAGTTGCATTGATTGGAAAAAGGCCACCAATGTTGCAGCCAGGATATTTTTTTTTTGCAGGACAATGCATCTGCTCATTCTTCAAGGGCAGCCAAGGCCGTCCCATGAGAATGTCTCTGACAAACCTGCTCCATTTACCTTCCAGCCCTGGCCCTGTCTCCTCAGACTTCTTTTTTGTCCCTCCCCACCCCCAACTCAAACACCATTGAAAAGGAACACAGTTGAGTCCCTCGAGGATGCCAGATGGCTATTTTGACTTGGTATAAATGGAAGAGGACAGAATCCTTTTGTGTGTGTGTGTGTGTGTGTGTGTGTGTGTGTGTGGCATCACTGTCCTGGTGGGAGTAAGAATCCTGGCCTTGCTCCTGGATTGCTGCTGCTGGATTTGAACCGTCAACCCTGTGGGCTGCAGTTCTGCACCCAACCACTACGCCACCAGGGCTCAGCCGAGGACAGAATTCTTTAAGAGTTTTAAAGAAAGAAACATCACCTTCAGAAGTGTGCAGGCCTAGAGGGAGAGACAACAGTCTCACTTTTTGTCCTTTTATATAAATCATTTTATTGGGGACTCATACAACTCCTTTCACAATCAGTACATATGTCAATTGTATGCAGACCATATTTGCACATTTGTTGCCATTGTCATTCTCAAAACATTATCCTTCTACCTAGGCCCCTAGTACCAGCTGGCCATGTTTCCCCCCCTCCCTCCCCACTCCCCCTTCCCTTTGAACCCTTAACAAATTACAAATTGTCGTTATTTTGTCATCATGTACTGTCTGATGTGTCCCTTCACCCACTTCCCCATTGCCTATACCCCAGAGAGGAGGTCATATGTAGATCCCTACAATAGGTCCCCCCTCTCTCCTCCACCTTCCTTCCACCCTCCAGGCATCACCGCTCTCACCCCTGGTCCTGAAAGGATCATTTGTCCTGAATTACCCCTGTTTTCAGGTCCAGTGTACATTCCCTGGTCCAGCTGGATTTGTAAGGTAGAACTGGGATCATGAGAATGGGTGAGAGGAAGCATTTAAGAACTAGAGGAAAGAACAGCCTCATTTTTTGGTAGTTCTGTTTAATAGGGGTTTCTAAGATTTGTAGACTGCTATTTTGGCTTAACTTGCATAGTACTTCAGAGGTAACAGGTACTCAAGGACGGAAACGGAAAAGCAATGATATACATTTATGCTATTCTTATTTCACAACAAGTTAAAGCACTGAGATAGTCTCTATGTGCTGCCAGTTGAACCATTGCAGAACTTTTCTCCTAGGGAAATGAATCGTCACTATTTGCCCTTTGGACTCCTTCGCCTGATGTGTAATTCTTGCTGCTGGAAGCTTCGCCAATCTTTGCTGCTTCAGTTTTGAATCCACCCAACACAATCTGATGTTGGTATTGCTTATTTGTTTTTTCTTTTTTGTGTACTCAACAATTCATTTATGAAAATTTTGATAGCTAAATCAATCGTCTCCCACTAGACTAGAAACAGAATTCCTCTGTATGTCAAAACAATTCATTGAACGCATTTTTACATCATTAGATCTATATGTATACATATTTATACCTTTTGCTCTCAAAAATGGTTCATGTCACTTTTGAGAGGCTGTTATTGTGACCTCCAAGGGAGAACATGAAGTGCCAAAGGGAGAAGCAACAGGACAGCCCACCCAGCAGACCGGATGCTTCTTAAGGGCAGGGACTATGTTGAATCCACTGTGTGCCTGGCAGGTAGAAGGCAGTCAATACATGTTTGTTGAATTTAATGAACAAAACCAAACAAGCCATTGCCACCAAGTTAATCTGGATTTATAGAGACCCTGTAAGACAGAACAGAAGTGTCCCCCAGGGTTTCTCTGTAATGTTTTCTTTTTCTGTAATGTTTTAAGAAGCAGACAGCCCTATCTACGTCCCAATGAGTGGCGGGTAATTTCTAATCTCCAGCTTTGAAACGATTGAAATTAGTAGCGCTTCACCACTGCCCCACTAGGACTCTTCTTCGCGTGTGTGTCTAATTCATGTAAGCAGTCATAAACATGTTATTGCTGTTAGGGGCCATCAAATGGGTTCTGGGCTACAGAGTTCAAGACCAGCTGCTCCTGGACCATCCTTACATTGCTGCATTTCTAACCCATATTGCACACGACACCTCACTGTTCAGGTCGGACCTCTATTTCTGGACCGAGCTTTGGTAGAAACAAGAATCCCTGCTGTGACTTCTGGACATGTGGGGCGTCTGGCTCTGGGCCCTGGATTTAGCACTTTTCTGCCTGACCTTCAGACTTGGGACTGAACAACACCCACCCCCATGGGAGATATTCCTCAAAGGTTTGTGAGTTTTCTGTGGTATGCCAGAGTGAGTCGCAGAATCCACGGACTTGAGGGAATGAATGTTCACAATGGAGGAGGAGGGGGTGAAGGGATGGAATGGGACAGAATAGCATCTTGAAGGAGTTGGACATTTGACATCTTTAATCTCCAACTCCTTGGGCTGTTAAGGTTGTTTTAGGTACCAGGCTAGTTCTTAGGACCAATTTATTACCACAAATGATATGATTTGGTTTGAATGTACTTTAGTCCTTAAAGTGATGTCTTTGCTTTTTAACACTTTCAAGAGATCATATGCTGTAGATTTGCTTAATACATGACATTATTTCTTGACTGGTACTTTAGTGAGTGTTGATCGTGAAGCCAAGTCGGATGAAATCTTTGATGACTGCAATCTTTTCTAGCAATCTTTGCATGATGCTGTCCATCGGTCCACTGTTGAGGATTTTTGTTTCCATTACACTGAATTTTCATTCAAATTGAATGTTTAGTCTTTGATTTTTGTCAAAACAGTACATGAAAATACAAGTCAATAAATGTATGAATAGATGCATGAATGATGGATCACGCATTTCAGACTTCCTTTTCCAAAGCTGGTTCTTCCACATGCTTTAGCATGGTGGTATACATCCATGAGTCTTAGAGAATTATTTGAAAATAGATTTACAAAGCAGTGAGAGGAAAAACAAACGACCGAAAAGAAAACATCCACTTCAAGAAGATCTGGTTCTATTTTTTTAAATTGCAAAAGAAAAACTTTCAAAAGTACAATGGGTAATGTAAATGCAATGTGTTGTGGTCTTATGTGGGGTTCATCTAAAGGGGAAAGAGATTTCTAGCCTCAGGAAAAGGATCAAAACGGCCCCTCTTTCACAATGAAGGCTGAAACAAAGCATTGAAACATTAAGGTAATCTCTCAAGTGCTTTGTCCCTGCACTCCCAAAGACTCTGAAATTGGGGGAAATCTCTGCCTGTCTGGATCTCAGGGCAAAGCCCTCCTAATGAGCTGGTTTCCACTTTTTTTGAGAACACAACTCTGGACCCACTGTGGGGATTAGGCAAATGTTAATTAGTAAGCCTTAATTTCCAAGCCAGAGCTCAGGCAAAGTCTAATCAATATTCAGATGAACTCTGAAAAGGATAAAAATAAATCAAGAGTGTATCAGGATGTTTTGAAATATATGGCTATTACCTCTTATTCTGGCAAACAGAACACCCACTGAATTGTAGCTTTGACCACACTTAGGTATCAGAGAGAGGCTGCATTGAGGGAGATTAAACCTATCCTCTCCCCTTCCATGTTAATAATGCTACCGTCACCAAATTAACTCAACAAGCACTTCCTTGAAAGTAGGGACAGGTTAATAGAAGAGAGGGAGAGAATAAGAGCACAATTCATGCTTAAGTTTCACAATAGTTGTGTACTAGTGTACTGTATTATTATGGCTGATACTGTCATTCCTATTTTAGGTAAGAAAGTTGAGATTCCCAATGATGTCCTGAGGGGTTCTGGGAAGCTTCCAGACATAAAGCTATTATGGAAAGGCTTTTGACTCTGTTTCTGTGACTTTCCCAATCAACAGCACAGTATAGTGGCCAACCGTTTTGGTGTTAAAATGTTCTCAGTGTTTTATAATCTATGTGATTGAATAGATATAGCAGGTAGCTTGAATTTTTTATTCAAGGAGTGATTAGCTTAGTCCTGACAGAAATGCACAACTGAGTGGTTTACTGATGCTCTCAGGAAAGTTCCTAAATTAACCACTCACACATTATTAATTGGTATACAGAGTGTCCAGAAAAATAAAATGGTAATTATTAGTGAATCAATGTACTATTACCATTACAAGTACTCAGCATGAGATTCTCATTTAAATTAAAGCTATCTAATTTAAGACATAACAATGGAAATGTTTGCTGGGAGCAGACCAGGAAGGAGCCTCACCATCAGAGTAGGGCAGGTGAGCAGTCTACTTGCCTCCATGAACTACTCCTTTCTTACCCAGGGGACGAGAGAGACTGGATGGTACCCAGCTTCAGTTACGGAATGTCTCCATCAAGGAATCAGTAAGTAAATAAATTCTGACCAAAAC
>PVJH01048736.1:0-10674 GCA_004026705.1 Nesogale talazaci
TCTGGTGAACACACTAAAAATACCATTGCTAAAAAATAATAACTTGCTCTATTTAATATTAAGTGTGAGCTTAGTCATATTTACATTTGATGGACATTGATAATTTATATTATTTTCATAAATGACTACATTTTTAAACCATAAGGAGGATTTTGGGGTTGTTGTTTGTAAACTATTGCTGTGAATTTGGTTATGTTTTACAGAGGTCAGTTTTCCATTCAGTGATTCATAATATTTTTTATAATCTGTTTAACGCCATCCCTAAAATGTAACATCCCATATGCCATAATCTGCCTGTATCTCCTGTTTCCATTCCTCCTTCTTTCCTAAGCTTTAAAATTGTGTCCTTGGGCAAAGGTTGCCCTTTTAAACTAGTATAATTGTACAAATATTACTAATATTTCTATTAAGATCAGCATTTTTTCTTTAATTGAATTTACAAGTTATTTCTATAGCATTGTTTCTGATATTGTGAATCATTAATCCATCCAAAAGTATTTATATTCACTAAAATTTATCTTTAGTCAATTTTCTGAGTGATAGATAAAAATACTTAACCTGTTGCAATGTTATTAAAATTAAATTTTTATTTTTTAATGTGTAAATATTTTAAATCATTTTATTGGGGGTTTGCATAACTCTTACCATAGTTCATACATACATCCACCATGGTAAGCACATTTGTATATTTGTTGTCATCATCATTTTTAAAATACTTTCTTTTTATATGAACCTTTGATAACAGCTCATTTTTTTCCTTCCTCCCCCACCCTCCCACCCCCATGAACTCCTATTAATTCATAAAATATTATTACATTTTCACTTCTTACACTAACTGCTATCTGCCTTCCCCCACTTTTCTGGTGAATTTCTTGACTGGGAGGGGGCTATATGTACATTATTGTGACTGGTTCTCCCTCTCTCCCACCTTCCTCATACCCTCCTGGTTTTGCTACTCTCATTATTGGCCCTGGAGTTTTATTCCTCCTGGATTCCCTGTGTTGTGAGCTCTTATTTATACCAGTGTACATCTTCTGGTATAAACAAATTTTAATGTAGAATTAGGGTCATGATAGTTGTGGAGGAGGAGCTTTAAAGAACACAGGAAAGTTGTTTGTTTCATCAGTGCTATACTGCTCCCTGAGTGACTCATCTCTTCCTTGTGAACACTCTGTGAGGGGATTTTCAACTGTCTACATATGGGTTTTGAATCTCCTACTCCCCCTCATCGACGTTGATATTATTTTTGGGGGGGTCTTTGATGCTTGATAACTGATTCTATCAATACCTGTTTATCACACAAACTGGTGTGCTTCTTCCATATGGATTGTGTTGCTTCCCAGCTAGATGGCTCCTTGTTTATCTTCAAATCTTTACGAACCCTGGTTCTATATCCTGCACTATCAACTTTCTTCACCACATTTGCTTATGCACCCTTTTTGTCTTTAGCAGTTGTGTCAGGAAGGTGAGCATGAGAGAATGCTGGGTTGAGTGTTATTGAACAAAGTGCTATTGTGTTGAGTGAGTACTTGAGTGGAGGCCCAGTATCTATCTGCTACCTTAAAACTTGACATATAAATATGTGCACATAGATATATTTCCCTATCATTATACATAATTATATTTACATATGTATATGTCTGTATTTAGATCTCTATAAATGTCTTTTGTCTCTTTCTTCTTTCCTTTATTTCCTTTTACTTTTCTCTGGTCCCACTATCATGTTTGACCTCCATTTAGCTTTCACTAATTCTGCTTGGATACATTGCACACAATCAACCACACATCCTACACCCTCCTTACCATGGATTTTAGATCACTTGCTCTCCCCTTATTCCTGAGTTTCTTGGCTTACTCCTACCTTTCCCCTCTCTCCCCCTCTATATGTTTCCCAAGAACTGTCAGTCCCATTGTTTCCTCCTCCATCTGGTTTAATATTTTAAATTAATCTTGATGTATATTGTGATACTTCCTTTATAGCTTAATTTTTCAGATAACTTTATGTGTTCATAATCCCTTTATTGCCATTTTCTGCTGTCTATTAAGGTGATAGCGCAATATCATGCACTTAATTTATTTTGAAATGTTCTGTTTGATCTATTAGTGTGGATGTTGTGTTAATGCAAAATAGCGACATGGTTTATTTATTATCTTATCCAAAATTTCAATCTCTGGAATATAATGAAGACCCTTAATGATCTTTCTTAATTTGATTGTCCCCCACATACATATTTGTCAAATATTGTATGCTGATTTTATTTTGCTCTTATATAGTTCTGGGAAAAATTAAACAGGATTATATTATGTGTAAAGTTGAATTTCAAAAACTTGACATT
The DNA here is from genome assembly GCA_004026705.1 of Nesogale talazaci. Taxonomy (NCBI): domain Eukaryota; kingdom Metazoa; phylum Chordata; class Mammalia; order Afrosoricida; family Tenrecidae; genus Nesogale; species Nesogale talazaci. The sequence continues at coordinate 2,337 of PVJH01048736.1, forward strand.
TTGATTATTTGAAATACTTGTGAGACTCTATTGTCATTGAGTCCATGTCAATTATAGAGACATCATGCTTGCAAAATACAAATGTGGTACATAGGGTTTAAAAGCTGGATCTTTTGTAAATGAAATCCTTAGGCCTGTTTATTATGGATTATTTAGGTAGGTTTTAACTGTCACAAGTACAGTTCATATTTAAATGCATTATCAGTTGTACTATTCAACAACAAATCTTAAGTTAGTAATTTACCTGACTTTTTGTGTATATATGCATCTATATATTTGTCTATATACTAGGTCATCAAAAATGTTTAAAATATTCTTTATTTTTAAATGTTTAAAATATACTTATTTCCCATTTTAATAGGTAGCAGAAACATTTTATCATTGAAAAAAGTTAATATTTTATTTATGAGTCTCTGAGAGTTTAGGAAGTCCTGTTGCAGAATTAAATCATTTGTATAAAATTTTCTTTCCAGGTTATTTTCTAGTGTTTCATTCAACATTATTTATGGAGTAGATAAATGCACTCAGTAATTCAATATTTTATGTTAAAGCTATAATAAAAGTACATGAACAACATGTCTAGGAAGTGCAAATTTAATATAAAAATGCATTCCTTCATCAGGCAAATATGAGGAGGAAAAAATAACACTTCACAAGTGATCAATATGGTTAGGTTGCAAATGTCAGGTTATGCAAAAAGCGCTGTGGGAGGAGAAGGAGTAAGTGGAGGGAGACAAAGAGCTAGTCCTGGAGCCCGGGCACAGCTTTGCTTCCGTCTTTGACATTGTGGAGCTCCAAATCTCCAGGCCTCACCTGAGAGGCCGCTGGTCCTTGGAACAGAACTGCGGTATGGCATCTTGGCTAGAGGCAAAATTAGCAGCTCTTCAGCTGCACTAGTTCCTCTTAAGGTCAGGATGTTTGTCTGCAATTGCTGCTTGTGCACTTGCTGTCTGACACTACCTTCTTTGTAGTTGTGGCAGTCATGTGCTTATGTTAATTTTATGATTGACATGTAGGGGTGGAGTCTACCCTGTTAATCTGGAGATAGCCATTGAGTAGCCAATGAGGCTTCTATGTGGGCATGGCTTTCTCCTGAGACTTCTGGGAAATCTTGCAATATTTCCCTCATGAAGATGAGAAGCTATCTCCCCAGTAATTGGGAGTTAGTCTCCAAGAAGATGAAACACAGACAAGACAAGATGGCAGCATCCGAGAAGCTGGAGGAGTCAGAGGAAAGACCACATGGCTTTGCCTTGATGGAGCCAGACCTCTGAAGCTGGGGCGGCCACATGGAGACCTCTACCAGCAATGGGTTGCCTCTGCTGTTGATGGACCCTGAGCCCTGGAAGAGAGGAGCTATGGAGAGACCCCTGTCAGCACTGGGACTCTGCACCCACTGAACTGTGACTTCGTGAGTCGGAAGTAGACATTATAGACTGATTTGGGGCATATGGGTTAATATTGGACTTATGAGTTTGAGCTGGACTGGGCTGGGATGCTTTCTCCATGTCCTGTTCCTCTTGTATAGAAACCCTTTCCTTATAACTATATGTGTGTCTGTGAAATTTGTTCCTCTAGCCTACCAGGACTAACACAGTAGTCCTAGCCACTTGCTTCCACTTCACAGTCTGGGAAGACCCTGGAAAACAAAGGGCACACTTTTGATATTTAAAAATGTGGAATCCAAGAAAGAGCCTGAAAACAAACAGCTTCTCAAAGGAAGAGCTTAGCAGCCTGAACACTGGAATGTGAGGGAGCAGCCAGCGCCTGTGGCAGTGCCTAGGCTCCAGTAACCTCCAGCGCCCTTCTGTTTGCAGAACGTGGCTCCCATGGGGCTTTTGAGTACTCTGGAGCAGCAGGGAAACCTCCCCATCTCTGCTTCTTCTTGGTCCCTTTTGGCCACTTAAGAACCCTGCTTGGAATGAGTTCCTAAAAATCAATCTTATTCATCTCTTTCACAGGAAGAATTTCCATGGTGGTTCCTATAGTGAGGATTGGATGGGCAAAAAGCTTTCTGAAGAACTAGAAACTTCATCTTTGAACTTGCACATAACTCTGCAGGTCAGAAGCAGAATACCAGGAGAAACCAAGCTACTGACACTTGACAGAAATTTCATTACCTTTAAAAAATTCCATGCCATATAAATTGCTAGCTTGTTTTGTTTGTGTCACAAGGCAGCTTGCATTACAGCAATCTGAATGTACTTTGAATACTATTACATTCATGAAAAGAAATTTTAACATTATTTTAAAATATTAAAGTCCCATAATTTCCCAAAGTGGCCATTCTGATTTTTAAAAATGTTAGGGCTGCTTAATCATTGAGATAGATAAAGTTTGGCAGGGGGTTTTATAGTTGTCAATATCATTTTCTAACTAATATTGAGTGGAAAGTCTGATAACTTCTGTTGTTGTTTCATTTTGTCTAATTTTAGTCAAATGAGATCCTTCATTATGATGTGCATAATATTGTCCCTTCGGCAATAAGAGATTATGTCACAAAAGAGCTTGAGTCAATGGCATAGTCTAGATTCCAAATAATTATATACTTACGCAATTATATAATTGCTAGCATTTTTAAAGCAAAAGCTTCCTAAGACAAATTAGTAGTAATTTTTTGACAAATTAAATTTACCTGATACTAATTTAAGAATCTATTTCCTTAAAAATATACTTCATTCAAATATTCAACTGAACTAATCATAGCTAATTGCAAGTTATTGCATATGAAAATTCTACAGCCACAAGAGTGTTGGGTGGGAATCACAAATAATTGATGATTTCTAATTTTTTGATATTTCTTTTTATTGTTGTTGTTGTTGTTGTTGTTTTGGACATTACTGCCTCTGGTGGTCGTGGGCACTACCCAGTGCCACTCCGGAGAACCGCCGATGGATTTGAATCGCCAAGCCCACGGGCTGCAGTTCCGCACTCAGCCACTTATGCTACCGGGGCTCAACCCGATTTCTAATTTCTTGAGAGACTCTTACAAGGATACCTTTACAAATTTTTGGCTCCCAAGAGCAGCAAATCCCTATGAGAGAAGAAATCTTATTTTCTGCCTTAGTTTTTTGACAAATATAAGCATTTATAGGATGAAATCATCTTCAAAATCAAGTTTATTTGTAGGCGTAAATAAAGTTATGCTGTAAAATAAAGTAAATGAAAGATTGACTTTGAGACTGTAACTCTGAGGAGACTGAAAGACTCATCTTTCTCCTGAGGAGGGGCTCTTGGCTCAGAATTTGATCTAAAAGGCTGTTCTACAAATGTGTACTTTCCTCTTCACAAAAATGTTCAATTCTACACTATTGACTAAATTAATCTTAATATTAATAGAATTACCTTAGGATCCATGGGGATAATTTGCAGTGTTCTCCAATAAAGTGATAATGATGGCTCACTTATAACCCTAACATAAGAACAATTCTTATCTCTCTTCTTGTACTTTTATTTGGGGCTCTTACATCTCTTATGACAATCCATACACTCATCCAGTATGTCAAGCACATTTGCACACATGACACCATAATAATTTTTAAAGCATTCTGTTCCTACTTGAGTCCCTCACAATCACTTGATAAGTTGTAGATTATCACTTTCATACCTTACATCCTCCTCCATGAACAGTTCTTATCTAAGAACAATTCTTATCTAACCCTAATCTAAGACCATTCTTATGACATGGCCCTGTTTGATACTTGCCCTCATGAAGAGATCGCTGAAGATATGGATGCTATAGTAATGTTTCGCAAATGAATAAAATGAGTGCTCCACTGTATTACGACTAGTTTCTGAGCCCTAAATTGTTTTCTTGAAACATGCAGGCATCTAAGTGAAGCATCAGCTAAGTTCACGTAGAAGAAGCACAACAGCCTCTCTCATCAAAAGATTATAAATACTAAAATCAGGATATGAAGGAGGAAAAGCCTTAAAGCTTAAATTCTCATATATATATATATATATATATATATATATATATATATATATCTATGATTACCCAGTGAATGTCCCAATCTGTCTGCATGGTTCCTGTGTGCATCAAGTCTCCTGTGAATCCCATCTGACTAGCACCCAAGAATGGCAATGACCTTGTTCTCAACAGACTGCGTCGCAGAGTGGATTACTTCAGACAAAGTTTGCTTCCAATATAATACCTTGTCTTTCCATTTTGCTATTGATCCATTGTGTATTTGTTGCAGGTTTTAATAATTTCTGGTTTTTGCTTTGAATTTGTATTTTTCGGTATATATAAAATCTAGAACAGGTAACTGGATGAATCGTTTCCTATGGAGAAGGCAGGGTGTGGGGCACGCATTAATGGAAAATGGAGAGCTAACAAAAATGAGTACAAAGGGAAAGAAATTTCCTAAAATTAATTATCTATCCATATTTTTTAATTGAGCATCCCAAAGATAGAAGAATTGCAGAGATCATCCAAGAAACGGAGTCAGTAGTGAGCATGTTTGAGAGCCCACCCTGCTTGAGGTAGCAGAGGCAGTCCCAGTCACGCTGCAGAGGCTGACTCATGCAGATCATGAGACAAAATAGAACAGCATTCAGTTCATGAGACAGTGAAGCAAAGAAGCAGGTGGGCTTCCTGACCCATGAAAACCAGGGATCATGAACCACATGTTTAAGAGGCTGAAGAACAAAAAAGAGGTGTGGATACTGCCGGCGGTGAAGCATTACTTTGCTTTTTTGGCTTGTGTTAACCTGTTACCTCTCTAATAATCCCTTATAATTCTCAGTATTGTCTGTGAGGTTTCTGTGTGTTCATTGCAACAAATCATCAGGCCCTATAGAGAAGAAGATTACCATGGGAGGAATGACTGATGTCAGATTGAGGTAAATATATGATGGAAGACAGAGGCAGGACTCACCTCTGCCTCTTAGCATCTGGTATCAGAGTCCTGTGGAGACAGCTCCTTCCTCTCCCTGCTGAAGCCTGAGGAAATCAGGTGGGGATCCATGGTGTTTTCTCAAGTAGAGTTTTCTTCTTCAGAGCCTATTGTTCAATTCAACCTAGGTGACCCTGCTGGTATTTGAAATACTAATTACATATATTCCAGCATCATATAACATACATCACCAATGTATGATAAACTGCAGAGGTAGAAAAAACACATTGGGATTTCACTTAATGGAATAGAAATTCCTGACATTCCAATTGGTAAATGAATAAATCAATAGGTTTAGGAAAAGGAAGCCCTAATTAAATATAAGAATACTGAATTCTAGTGGAAGACATAGACTTAAAGACTCTCTTTACAAAATAAAAATGAAGGCAGAGGTTAGAAATCCTTAGCATTATTAGGGACTCAGTAGTGGCAGTCATGTGGTCCAAAGGGCTGATGTAGGATACACAATTAGAAAACTAGAGTACATTAATCCAAAGGCTACTTCAGAACCTGAAAATTATAGAAATAAAGCTAAAAGAACAATAGATAACCAACAGTATTTAAGTGACAGTCAAGTCAGTATTTGACAGTTGAGGAAATGAATGCCCTAAAAAGATCAGAATATGTTATTCCTATTATTCTGGCTGTTTGCTGGGTATCATGCAGACATTTCTGACTCAATGACCTTTGGTACAAGAGAAAAAAAAACAATGCTTGCCTTACAATAGCCTCCCAATAGTGTCTATAGTAAAGCTAATTACAACTATTGTCTCTCCATTTCATTCATCCTCTCCTCCTCCTCCTTCTGTGCAGTCCCTTCCCAGGGATTTGCCTCTCCTGATAACATGTCCAAAATACATATGACAGATTCATGCCAACCTCACTTTGATGGAGGATTTTAGGTTGACTTCCTGCAAAACAGATGTTTGTTTTTCTAGTAGTGAATAGAATACTTGATATTTATAAACCCTATACTCCAATGGCATCAATTCTATTTTTGGTCTTCTTTATTCATTTCCCACCTTTTGTGTGACTATGAAGTAAATGAATATTTCATGTTATGAATTATTCATGACACATTACAGCTTAAAGCGGCATTTATGCTTTTTAACATTTAAATTAAGTCTCTGTAGCAGTCATGTGCTTATGTTAATTTTATGATTAACATGTAGGGGTGGAGTCTGGCCTGTCAATCTGGAGATAGCTATTGAGTAGCCGATGAGGCCTCTGTGTGGGCATGGCTTTCACCTGAGACTCCTGGGAAATCTCGCGGTATTTCCCTTGTGAAGATGAGAAGCTATCTTCCCCAGTTGTTGGGAGTTAGTTTCAGAGATAATTAATCACAGGCAACACAGAATGGCGGCGTCTGGGAGGCTGGAGAAGCAGGTGGAGAAACCACATAGTTTTGCCCTGATGGAGCTGGACCTCTGAGGCTGGGGCAGCCACATGGAGACCTCTTCCAGCGATGAGTTGCTTCTGCCACCACGGGATGCTGTTCATGGACCTTGAGCCCTGGAAGCGAGGAGACATGGGGAGACCCCTGTCGGTGCTGGGACTCTGTATCCACTGACCTGTGAGTTTGTGAGTCAGATGAAGACTTTATGGACCAATTTTAGGCATATGGGTTAATATCGGACTTGTGACTTTGAGCTGGACTGGGTTGGGATGTTTTCTCAATGTCCTGTTCCCCTTGAATATAAACCCATTCCTTATATCCATATGCGTGGCTTTGAAATCTGTTCCTCTAGTCTACCTGTACTAACACAGTCTCTTTTTGTCAGATAAGCCAAATGCAATACCTCTTGACTTCTCTACAGCTCCCATGAGTATTATTTTGGATCCAAGTAATACAGAATCTTGATAATTTTAATATTTTTCTTACATATGATAATTTTGGTTCTTGGTCCATTTGTGAATTTGTTTTCAGATCGCAGTATAATCTGTATTGAAGTTGACCAATACTTTTAATGGGCCAACTTTTAATGGGCAAATTTATGTCATCTGCATATAGCAATTTTATTTGTTGAACCTTCAATCCTGAAAGCACACTTTTAATATACTCCATGTTCTGGGATTAAATGCTCAACATAACAGATTAAGTATGAAGAAAGAATGGAACCATGACACAAACATTTTCAGATACTTCTAAACTATCCTCTAACCCTTATTTAGTTAAAATACTGCCTTTTTGACTATGAACAGATTTTGAATAAGTACCATGAAATGTTCTGGAATCCCCATTCTTTTCAGAGTAAAGTTTATAACATACTAAATTCTTTTATGTAATCCATATAAGACAGATAATCATTTTTGTGGGTGTTTTGTTTTTGTTTGCTTGGAGACAAGATTTTTCTTGCATAATAAATGATATTATATACTCTCCTTAATCTGGCTTTAACATATGGCTGTTTTCTGTGGATATATGTCAACCATTTTAAAACTAATTAGCAATGTATATTGTGTGATAGAATAAAATACTCCAAATTATTTATAAAGTTATTTAATTTACCTTTCAGGATGTGGCAGTCATGTGCTTATGTTAATTTTATAATTGAAATGTAGGGGTGGAGTCTGGCCTGTTAATCTGGAGAAAGCCGTTGAGTAGCCGATGAGGCCTCTATATGGGCATGGCTTTCACCTGAGACTCCTGGGAAATCTCGCGGTATTTCCCTCGTGAAGATGAGAAGCTACCTTCCCCAGTTGTTGGGAGTTGTTTTCGGAGTTGATTAACCACAGGTAACACAGAATGGCAGCGTCTGGGAGGTTGGAGGACCTGGCGGAGAGACCACTCGGCTTTGCCGTGAATGGAGCCAGACCTCTGAAACTGTAGTGGCATGCTGTTGATGGACCTGAGCCCTGGAAGCGAGGAGCCATGGGGAGATCCTGCCAGTGCCGGAATTCTGCACCCACTGACCTGTGACTTCCTGAGTCGGAAGCAGACTTTATAGACTGACTTCGGCCATATGGGTTAATATTGGACTTAAGACTTTCCACTGGACTTATGACAGTCCACTGGAACGGATTGGGATGCCTTCTTAGGGTCACATTTCTTTTGTATATAAACCCTTTCCTTATACCTATATGCATGTCTCTGAAAGTTGTTCCTCTAGTCTACCGGGACTAACTCACAGAATAATGCCAAAAATGTAATTCTATGTAAAATTTCTATTTGATTATTATTAATAAAATTATGAAAATGTAAGTGTAGTTTAGATCTTTGAAATAAATATTGGGAAGCAATTATGTTTTAAAATAAAGGTGTAGTTTGTTAAACTAACAATAAGAAAAAAGGAGTAATACCTGAAGTAAATGGAAAAGAACAAAGTAAGTTTAAAAGTATTGCTACTTGGGTTCTAGTGGATTCATGTACTAAGTTTTTGGGGAAAATGTGTTTAAATATATTTAATCAGTGAATTACTATGTATAAGTCCTCTCAG